>LTAE01003104.1:17317-41378 GCA_001647135.1 Pontederia paniculata | reverse complement strand
TACTTATAAGTAAATTTTAAAAAATTTACATGTTTGATAATTAAAAAAATACACTTATAAATTGTTAGGTAACTACTTATAAGTTGAAACAAAATAAACAGGGTCTCCCTGCTTATTTTTAAAGTTGTTGGCTTATTAATTTTAACCAACTATAATACTCTTTTATCCATATTTTTTTAATATTATTATCATATAACTTTAAGGGTATATTAGTCAATATTTATTTTAACAAACATTACAACTACTTGTTGATATTATCAGCACTTTTATCCAAACATATAACTACTTATATTTTAAAATAAGTATCAGCACTTAAAATATTTGTTTATCAGGTATTTTTTTATCAGCTAACCTAAACGGGTCCTAAGTTTATGCTTTTGACCCTGATATCATTTTTTCACTTTATCTTTTTCCATCAGTAAACTTTTTTTTTATAACCAAAATGCCCGTTTTTGCTCGCTCCCCCGTTCTCTCTAGAGCATCATAAGAGGAAAAAAAAACATAAAGGTAGGTGATGGAAAGAGTTAGTTGAAAAATACGATAAATGATCAATGTACAAAGCGTGAAAGCTTAATGTTAGATGTAACAAATTTCTAGGAGATATTTTCCGTAACTAAGTCAACCCACTGAAACATTGCATACCAAGAAGAGTATACCACTCCATTTTAAATTATTTTATCTCTTATCTTTATTAACAAGTTTTTTACAATACATAAAATAAAAAATGATCATTAGAGGAATTATGCAATTTTTTTAGGAGTGTTATTAAGGGATCCTATGAAGAAATACAATTTTTTTATCAATCATCTCGGACAGGTCGCCTACATGAATTAAATAATTCATAATTTTATTATTTTTTTAGCGTTTACTCTAAGTATTTTTATGAAATTAGGGAAAACTTATGCGTAGGTTTTTTGTTATGGTAATAAAATGAAAAATATTATGAATTATTTAAAAAAAGGTTTACTTAGGATAAAGGGCTCTATCATGATGGTAAAACGATCAACATTTGTCAAATAGCAAATAAATGATTACTCATTCAATGGTAGGATCCATAATTTTTTAAAGATAATAACTTAAAAAAAATAAAATATATAATTATTATTTCAAAAGAAACTAATTTTAAAAAATATGGCACATTATTATCAATAAAAGTTCATCTAAATAGTTATTGTATTAGTAATGTGTTAGATATTTTAAAATAGTTATTATAAAGGACTTCTAAGTCAACTAGACTAAGAATTTTTTTTTATTATTTTATGAATTATTGTTTTCTCGAAAACAAAAAAATAATAAACTAATAATAATTTAAAAGTAATTCTAACGAAATTATTAAGAAGATGAGATTTTAATATATTTATATTTTCAGAATATTTTTTCCATGAAAATAGAAAAAAATAAGAAATTACTTATCATTTCCAAGAGAACTAGCTAAGTTAAATTAAGAAAATTTAAATTTGCAATCTCAACAACCATTATTTAAAAAAAGTAAAGTAAATTAATTAATAATTTTAGAATATAACATATATATATATATAATAATAATAATGAATATACAACGCAACTTACATCTCATCTATTTTAACCATCATCAAGTCTTCAAAACCAATAGTTGACATTGCACGAGGGAGGGAGTGATGGAGACAAGAGAGAAAATATGACTGATAGACGCTAAGACATATATTAGAAAGAGTAAGATGGAAGATGAACGAGTGGTGTTAGTTAAATTATGCTTGATTAAAAAAATATTAAAATCATATGGAGTTTGGAAGAGTAAGTCATACCTTCAAACTTCAAATATTTTATTTCATCAAATTGATGAAATTAGGAGGAATAAAATTTTTTAGACAAAACTACCTCTTTAAATAATTTTCTAAAATTATATCATAGTTCATTTAAAATGATATTCTTCCTTATATTATTTTGATTTATGATAGAAAAATATTTGACTTGAGTTCATTTATTAGTTTAATTTTTTTTATCTTATTTTATAATTATTCAATTTTTACATTTATCTAACTTTTATTCATTCACATTTATTTTTCTTCGGACTAATTTTTTATCATATTGAATGTCATCATAATGTTCTTTTTTTCAAATTAGTTATTTTTTATTGAATTTNATAATAATAATAATAATAATAATAATAATAATAAGAAGTAATTAAGAAAGTTTTGAATTTTTATCTTTATTTATTTTAAAAATTATGATTTCCATAAAAATAAGTAATAATATATTAATTCACTAAAAGAAGTTAAAACTCAAGTAAATTAATAAATTTTAAGCTTATTTTACTATTATTATCTATATATAAAAAGAATAAAGTCTTATGCCACATGTCACATCCATAATATTTTAAAAGTAATTATTTTAAAAAGGTAAATAAACACTTAAATACATAATAATTATTTTAAAAGAATCCTAACTTATGAAAAATAAGAAAATATGGTACATTATTTTTTAATAAAAAAGTTCATCTAACTAGATATCATATTAGTAATGTGCTAGATATTTTAAAATAATTATTATAAAGGAGTTCTAAGGCAAGTAAATTAAGATAATTATTTTTATTACTTCAAGAATTATTGTTTCCCTGAAAAAAATAAAAAAAATAATAAACTAATAGTAATTTAAAAAAATCTAAATAAATTATTGAGAAGATAAGATTAATTTATTAGTAGTTTCAGAATATTTTCTCCATGAAAAAAGGGAAAAAGTAATAAATTAAATTTTATTTTTAAGAGCCCTAACTAAGGTAAATTAAGAAAATTTAAAATTGTAGTACTTAACTAATAATTATTAAAAAATAGTGAAGTAAATTTATTATTAATTTTATAATCTATCTACATCTTCTATACATATATTTAAAAGCAAAACGGTTTTGTCATGTGTCACGTCCACAAAATTTTTGAAAAAATATAATAATTTTATAAATAATTTATTTGTTTAAGTTTTTTATACCAATTTTTATTTTAAAATTTTTTTATCAGTTACTCCAACAAAATATAGAATGATGTATTATTTTTTTCTCAATTTTACTTGGATACAAAAAAAAAAAAAACAAATGACATCTCCATAACTTTTTGAAACTATTCTATAAATAAAATTATATATGAACAGTAGATTTAATAAATTTTTAAAAAGCCGTAATCTGTGTAAACTAATAAAATTGACACATGATATGAATGACATATTTTATTTGAATAAAATTTATTTAATTATGCATTATAATTTTGAAATCTAATTTAAAAGTATTTTCATATTATTTTAAATGAATCCTAACCCAATAAAATAAAGAAGATTTAAAGTTATTTCTGATTTTTTTCTGGAAAATGTAAACAATTTTAATAAAATAAATTATTATTATTTTAATTATAAGAAATATAAGACAAGTAAATTAAAAAATAGATTATTGTTTGTTATTAATTTTGGGATAATTGTTAAGAAAATAATAAACTTTTTAGGAGATTCTTAATCAAGTAGTAAAATAGCAATAATTTTAAATGATCCTAAGTTAAGTAGATTAGGGAAATATAAATTTCAATTTTTATTATGTTTTTAAATAATAGTTTTTTTAGAAAAAATGAAGAAGCAAAAATGATTTTAAAAGAATCTTAACTCAGGTAAGTTAATAAATTTTGTTGTTACCTTTAGAGTTATTATAATTCCAGTAGGAATTCTTATTTTCTTATAGAAAAAGAATATGATATATGTATACTTATATATACTTTTTTGGAATTACTTGTATTGGAAATATAAATACAGAAAGTGATGTTATTTTTAAAGTCCCAATCCAAGTAAATTAAAATAATATTCTCATATTATTTTAAGGATATTTTACCCTAAAAAAATTGAAAAGTAAATAAAGTGAAATAATTATTATAAAAGAGTTATAGCTCAACTAAATTAAGAAAAAATGACACATGAAATTAGCAAAAAAAATAACTATTATGTTAGTTATTTGTTAGATATTTTTTTTAAAAAAATCTTATTCTTACTATTATACAAGACACAAATGGTCTATGAATCAAATATAAAATAAAATTGACAAAAAATATTGCAATAAAATTAGAAAAATAAATACGAGACGAACTTTAAGGTTAGAAGATCAGTAATGATAAATAATTTATAAAATTATTTATTTTTTTATCTAAGGTCGATCATTAAATGTCTTATTTTATTTATTTGCAATAACTTAAATAAATTTGTTAATTGATTTCGAAATAAGAAAACTCAACACTAATAAAATAAAACACTGTAAACAAACAAGTCTAAATTTAACTTAATATGTAGTTCTTTAATTCTCTTAAAGATAATATTTAATTTAATTATTATTACATAACTCTCTAACCATCAAACTCCAATATCACTTAATTTAATTATTAGTTCTTTAATTCTTTTCAAAATAATATTTAGTCTAATTAATATTCTATAACCCTCTCTAATCATCAAACTCCAATTTCATGAGTCCCTTAAAGAATATTTTTTATTATAATTTAAATTTTAAAAACATCAACTTCTTAAGTACATTTATAATTTTTATATATTTTTCCATGTTATTAACTTATGTATTTTCATCATAAATTTTCTATCACAGCTATAATTAATTTGTTCTTTCTTTCTTTTTATCATAATTCATCTAGGTATCCCAAAAGTTTTTTTTTTGCTCTTTTATTAATAATTAATACTTTAAGAGAGAAAAAAATCATTGTTTTCTTGTTTTTTTAATTTCTTTGATTATTGGCACTTCAAATTTCTTGTCTCTTTAGATATATTTATGATTTTTTATATTAATTTTTCCTTTAACTTATTTATTTTCATCATTTTTTTTATTCACAACTATAATTACTTGTGTTTTTTTTCTCTGCAAAAAAATTCATGGACACATTCATATGAGGTACTAAATTATTGGTATATCTATTTTTATTAATGTTATATAAAAGTTTATTACGTTAAAATAATTTAATTATTTATTTTGTAATAATAATAAGGACTAAAACTTAAAAAAATATTTTATCTTTGAATTTATCTGAGTATTTATATTATGAAAAAAATGAGTTGCATTGGAAATTCAAAATATCATTTTTTTAGTTTAGATAGTGCACCCAGTGGCAACAATTCCTGGCTCTGCCACTGTCAGGTAATATTAAGAAGTAAAAAGAAACAGCAAAGTATAATTAACATCTAGAGAATTGGTGACTAAAGTATGATGAATACAATCATTCTTGCATCAGAGAAAACTAGACTGCAAACAATGGTGCTGAAGGGTGACCCATAAGCATTGCTCCAATTTCTAAAATTCTTACAAGCAGGGGCGGACCAAGATTTAAATCCTAAATTTTAAAATATTAATTAAAATTATCTAATTATTAAATTAACTAAATATTTATAATATTTTATTAATATTTATTCTATTTATTAATTGTAATTACTAGTATATATATATATATATATCGAAAAGTTGAGATGGTCGTGACCCCTATATGTAGGTCCGCCCTGCTTCCAAGTCATAATTTTCTTTCTGCCATATCGATTTGCCTTGATATTTAGGGTAAGAAGTGCTCATTTCAAAAGGTCAGCTGTAATTTCTCTTTCATGCATCTAACTTGTAACCGGTAACAAACCCAGTCAAAAAAATCGGAATTAGCAATTTTTTTTCTTTAATTTTTTACATAGTAATAAAAAGAATTTGGGAGGACTTCCAAAGTACCCTGGGTCCGTCCCTGCTTGTAACTGTTGGATCATATCATATGAATTAGTTTGACATGTACTCCAATATTCATCATCTGAGCTCATCTGAAGAAGAATGTTTTTGATTCAGAAGTTCTCTGAAATGTGTTTCTGATTCAGAAGTTCAAACTTGTATTACTCTTAAAGCAGCAAACGAAGACATCCCTGCCACCAAAACCATCAACAGAATCAGCTCGAGAAGCTGTCAGTACACATCTTCCATTATTGTTCGAAAACAATCTCAAGTATACTAATGATAGCTTTGCAAGTAGAACACTTTGCAACTTCTGCTGACAAAAGCGCCTCTAATTGTTTTGCTTATAACAGGAGGAAAAGCTTTAATGGAAAATTTATAGCATAACTTACTGAAGAACAGATGGTTAGGGATGGCATGTTATTATTTGTCATGCTAAAATTCACCAACAAAAGGAAAAAAAAAACTACCCTTCAGTAATTTTAAAAGGAACAGATAAAGTTAACTAGAAATATCCAAGTCAAGGTTCTCCAAAGATAACATTTTATTAGGTTACAATGGAATTACCAATTAATTAGGCCATACACACATAACATAGTTATCTCTTTACATCTTAAATCCAGGGATTAAGATAGGATAAAAGGAAGCTTTAGTGCACATTTTGTACCACAGCCGGTAATGCTCCCCTGGATTATAATCCTATGGTTCAAATTAAGATACTATCAAAGTTCTTTTTGTCTTTAACCCACACATTTGTATAGTGTAATTTGCCAATGAATTTCATTGCTTTACGCATAAAGCAGTCTTTATGAATATAGCAGATAGTGACTGTAATTACAGTAATAATTATGTTCCTAAATATTCTGAAATTAGGCATCTTTAAGTTAACTCAATAAACAAAGAACCAAATGGTTACCATCTGATATCACATCAGCACAGAACTGAGTCTTTCACATGTTCATCTTTGCTGCTTCCTGAGTTGAGCTTGAGCCTCAGATAGACTCTTGCTCACCTCCTCATCCCCTGGCAGTTCTTGCATTAGCACCTGATAATCCTGTATCGAGGCCTCCCATCTCTCCAGCTAATTAGCAAGTCAAGCAATAACAGAAGACATCAATATTTTGTTCCAGAA
This sequence comes from Pontederia paniculata, assembly GCA_001647135.1. NCBI lineage: Eukaryota > Viridiplantae > Streptophyta > Magnoliopsida > Commelinales > Pontederiaceae > Pontederia > Pontederia paniculata. The sequence continues at coordinate 34,542 of LTAE01003104.1, read as the reverse complement.
ATACATAAATCAGAACAGTGTAACAGAGCAAAAAGAATGGAGTAGCCACCTTGGCATTGCAGTCGGCTCTCCTCAAACGAGCTTTTCTGTACGAAGGGCGGACGACAAGCGCGGTGTTGCAATCCTCGATTGCCTTCTCATGATGCCCAAGCTTGGAGCGACAAGCAGCTCTATTGGACAGTAGAATGGCATTGTGTGCATCGTGATCAAGGCCTTCACAATATGCAATGCAGGCGTCTGCAAACCTCGAGGCCTTGAAGAGATCATTGCCTCTGGCACGAGCTGAGGCCACTGCATTCGTCCTTCGCACCACAACAGATATCTCCCTGTTGCCTGGGTCAAGCTGAGCTGCCATTTGCGCCGTGGCGACTGCGTTCTGAAACCTTCAGTCCAGAACAGAGGCACAGCATCTTTCAATTCTCTAAGCTGACTATGCCATTAGCAATTTTTACACATTCCTAAGTGAAGTTTTAACAAACCTTCCAACAGCCAGATCGACTTGTGCACGGATCATGAGATAATATGCATTGGCAACTGCACCATAGAACACGGTTGATTCATCAACATCGTACTCGTGTGCACCGCTTAAAACCGAGTCTGCGTCCTCATGCCTAAGAAGCATTAAATGTGCCTCTGCTTGCAGTGCGAAGACCTTCCAAAAAGGGAACAATAATAAGATGAGGTTGAACCGGAAAGTTTCATGCAACCTAGTTATCATGCACCAATTTTATACTTCATCCTTAACAAGAGTAATGCTGCTAAATTTGGCGCTAAACATTTTTTGTTCATTAGATTAGTAGTTAATGCAGCAAACAATATAGGAAAGATGTTCTCAGGTTTTGCTGAGAAGTATTAAGAGCATATGTGATGAGACAAGAAGCAAAATTTTGCACCAGGAATTGGTAGAGAACATGGAAAGTGTGCTTGATAGTGGAGACAACATATCAAACAAGGTAACGTGAACTGCTGATGCTTTTCTGAACTGTAAGAAGAATGTGTGATGTAATACCTGTGGAGAAGAATCAGCACCAGAGGAAACAGCAGATTGTGACTCCTTCAGCAATGTCAGATAGTCCTTCAGCATACGCGCATCTTTCGACTTGGCCAGATGAGCCTGGAGTTCCTGCGCTTTCGATATGTCATTGGAACTAGCTTCTTTTCTAGCCAGCTTAAAATGATGGATGGCCTTATCAGCTTCTCCCAATCTGAAATATTTTTATTGCAATTCATTTGGCTTTAGCATAAACAATATTTAATTATGCACAGATGAATTCTCAATTCTCTATTTTCACAGTCTACTTAGCTGTAAAAGTTGGAAGAATGTTTGCATACTTGCAGTTCAAGACATTAGAAGAGTGACTTAAAAGGGAAGGAGCTGTTTTTTTCCCCTTTTGAGTTTAGCACTCAACATAAAAGAAAATTTTTTCCTTTTCACATGAAATATGTGCATCTAAGATTTGAGAAAGAAACATATAGTAGAATATTAAAATGAACAGGAATCTTGTACAGAAATAGACATCTTGCAATAGAACACTCACTAAACATGCAACTTGCAGCTTTGAAACTAAAAGCTGAAGCACTGTGCATATATAAGTACCAATACATACTTTTTTCCAAAGCAGATTAACAAGTAACAATGGTTACTTTTCTTATTGAGTTCACGGAGACCTCATCCATCTTGGTGGCAAATTCTGCTGAGATTTACTACTAGTAATGTTAAGCATTACCTCTTTACGTTTTTTAATAGTTTTTGCTGAATTCTGCTGAAAGTTATATATTATTTGCACAACCAGAAGCTTATTGTGAAAACTGCAAACTACGGACTTTTCATAGGAAACAGAGAAGTAATTCGCTTGCAGTAAAATTTCTGAAACTTGTTTGTGATTACTTTTTGTTACCTGAGATAAAGCGTAGCCAGGCGGTGGTGAGCTCTGTAGTAAGCAGGATCGATCCTGATAGCTTCTTTGCTCTCTCTGACGGCCTCAAAGAGCCGGCCGAGGGCCATAAGTGCCGCCGCTTTATTGCTCCGGTAAGAAGCCTTCTGTCGATCCATCACAATGGCCCGGTCATACAGCGCGAGCGCCTCCGCGAACCTCCCCTTCTTGTACTCCTCGTTTCCCATTTCCTTCAACTCCTCTGGTATCATCCTCCTCGACAGGGCGCGGTAGAGCTCCGGCGCAGGCGCTGGCGGCGTCCCTATCAGCTCCTTGTTGTTCGTGTTCCTTACTATGTTGCCCATACTTTGGCTGGTCGTCGAGTTCTTCGCATTGGTCTCCATGCTCGTTTCTCTTGATATCTTCTTACTCGCGTTGGCCTCCAGCTCCTTCGCGGTCTTCGGTAGGTAATCGAGAACGTTGCCCCGGAGATTACCGAGGTTGCTAAGGACCATCAGATTGTTCGACGAAGCCCGCACCTGCGCACTGCTCCCCCTGGCGCGCTGGTGGTCATACACCATGCTGTCGAGCTCCACGGTGATCCCGTTGCTCGACGCAGCGGCAGGAAACGGTGGCAGCGCTCTGACAATAGACCCAGGCGGCTTGCGCGGCGACTCCCTGTGCAGGTTCGGAGCAGGCGCAGGCCGTGCAACCAGCGCGGACTTGGCTGCCACCGGAGATGCCGGTGAATTGGCGCGCACCTTCAGCACTCTCTCATCGGAGACGGTGGATGTGATGCGGTTCCGGCCGTCGTTCAACGATCGGAGCTGTTTCTTGGTGCCGTCGGCGCCAATGCGAGGGACGGCGCTGGCCGAGCTCAAGCGCCGGTGCCAGAAACCGCGGCGGAACATGGCTGAAGCGCCACAGCCGGACGCCCTCGGCGAGTCTTCGGCTTCCATTACAGTAGGTTCGCCGGCCGGTGAATTCCGTCGAGGACTAGAGGAGGAAGAAGGCGGGAATACGGCCCTGTGTTGGGTGCATGACCGGGACAAAGCGTGGAAGGGTATTTAAAAAGGAGTTGAGGTTGGAAAATTTTATAGTATGAAACAATTATTCCTGTGGCGTTGGCATATTTAATTATTTATGTGTGGTGTGTTTGGAGTTGAACGGAACCAACCATTTTGGGATTATTCTATGCGACATTATATTTTATATACATTACAATATGACTTTACGAGTAATATGTTTTTTTTTTCTATGTTAATTTCAGCATCTAAAAGTCAATATCTTGTTATTTTTCGATGGAAACTTTTGGATCATATGACCATTCAAATGGGTTCTTATGAAGAAAAAGGAAAATAATATATGCCACATTTGAGCTTACGCAATTTTGAGGATGGAAAATGATTTCGTAGTGTTTTTTTAGTAATTCGCAAATTTTTCAATGATGTCTCTGAACGCATTTCTTTTCTTTCCTAAATAAGGGATTGACCAGCATTGTCATGAGGTGTTACATGGTAAGAGAAACAATTTAAAATTTGAAAAAATCGATCGGCATAAAAGTTTAGATTTTTAACATTAAAAAGATTTTAGTTATTTTTTAATTAATAAAATATCATTCGAGAAGTCCGATAGAGCCCTACTTAATTAATATTATTTAGAACATATTTTGAATATATTTTCTTATATATAAATGTACTCAATTAACCTATGAAGTATATAATTATACGATAAAAAGGTATAACGGATGATGATATTAAAATATAAAAAATATTAATATAGGGAATAAAATATAAAAAATAGTTGAAAATTTCGATTTAATTTTAATGAAGATAAATAACATCCGAAAAATACTGGATCATATTTTTTCATTTAAAAATTCATCCGACCAGAACTATTTTATCCTGATCATAGATATCTCTAAATCATATACATCATTTATACTTTAATGGAGATTTAGATTCAATAGAAAGTGAGATCTATTGGAGGAAATTTGAATCAAATAATTGGAGACAAAGACGACTACAGTTCTCCAACTTTATTTCTTTTATTTTCTTTTTCTTTGCAGTTGTGGAATTAAGTAGCTTGAATCTTTCTTAATTGATCCTTTTGCATTAAAAAAATCAATAAGAGAAGATGTGCAAAACGGATAAAGGGGCCGAGTGGGATATTTTAGTCATAGTTTATAATGGAATGAAGTGAGCCAAATGGCCATGTGGATTAGTGTACACCACAACAAGTAGTATAAATAATGCATATATATATNCTTCCATTGCCTTGTCACACAGTCGAAAACTAAATAAAAGTCATTTTAATGCAGCAATCTACTTTATAAGAACTAATAAACAACATAATAATAAAAAGAAAACAACAACAACAATTATTATTATTATTATTATTATTATTATTATTATTATTATTATTATTATTATTATTATTATTATTATTATTATTATTGGCAGTTGAGCTGTTCTTATCATTATCTTTATTTCTTTGTTCCTCGAGGTATCGTTTTATTGTTTTGGTGAGAATGTTCTGCAGCTGTTGGAGAAGACACATAAAATAGAAGTCCAAGAGCAGAGAAGTTAAAGTCAAACATGAAAGGATCGAACCATATAGACCCGGTCCAAGGAATAGTATTACATAAACTACTTTAAATGGATCAACCTTAACAACAAGATGATGATGATGATGACAAATGACTCATTTGTAGATGATTCAAAGGTGTTAAATTAAATTCTCATAGTAAACTCAGGTGACACTTTATTTTTAACTCACTAGGGGCGACAAAAATCTTCATAACTTTTTCGGTTTGTGGCTATGAGTTTGGGGATGGGTAGGTGTTGCGATCGGATTTTATCTCCAGATTGTGTTGTAATAATTGGAAAACTTTACTGTGCAGGGTTACTGTGGAAGCCCAATCCTCCGCTCGGCCCGTTAACACGCGCGCCAAGACCACCCCTCGAGTTCTCCGTCGGCTAAAATATAAAAAGAAGAGGTGTATTTTTCTCTCTCCGTTTTCTTCTCACTTCCCTTCTTCTTGTGCAGGTTAGGGTTCGTCGGATAGCAGATCGCCGCAGTCGCGTCGCCGGAGTTCGTCCTCGTGGATGGAGATCTTAGCAAGCTTCGTGGATCGTCCTCCTCCAAACTCCAAGTTGTAGCTGCGCTGAAGAAACCACGAAGAAGGAACAAGAACCGACTGTGAGGAAAAGAGGATGCAGAGACAAGAAGCTTGAGGAAGAACAAGGATTCGAGCCCCTTGACGCTCCGAAGAATTTTATTTATTTTCTGATAAGTTCTGTTAACTTCCCCTCTTCCTATTTATATGTCTTCCGAATTCGAACACGTTTTCTTATGTATGTGTTTTTACATGATTTTACATGATGAAATCTTCGAATCTTCTGGGTTTCCTTCGATGTCTCTTTACTGTTGTTGTTGTTTCTTCTGTCGCCTCTTCTTCTTCTGCTATCTTCACCTTTTCTTCTTCTGTTGTCTCTGTTCCTGCTTGTACTTCCTTCCTCGTTTCTTCTTCTTCTTCTTCTTCTTCTCTTGCTGTTTCTTCTTCCTCCTCTTCTGCTGCCGTGATTTCTGCTTCTTCTTCTTCCTCTTCTGTTGCTGTGATTTCTCTCGTTGCTTCATTCTCCTGATTTCTGCTGTTGTTGTCTTCTGTTGTATATGCTTCTCTTCTCCCCTCTGACTCTTCCGAGTTCTTATCAGTAGGAGAATCCTCTCCAAACTCTCGCGAGGATCTCTGCCGTAAATGTATTTAATGTTATTTAATTATTAAATAATTTTTTTAATAATCTAACTTTTATTAAATAGATAGGTAAAATTTTATTAATGTGTATCATTATTAATAAATAGATAAAGGACATTCTTTTACTATAACTTTTTTTCCACATTTATTTTTAAATTATAAAATTTTCATTATTATAATTATGAAATATCATTATTTTCTTAATATAATAAAAAAGTAAAATAAAAATAACAAACTAAGTGTAGAAAAACATTTAATAATGATTTTTAAATAATTTTTGAAATTTGATATCATCTTTTTATTAATTTATATATTTTATATACAAGGGTAAAAATAATATTTATAATTATTAAAATATTTATATAATAAAATTTTGGATGAAACTTTAAGTTGCGTTTAGATGCGGAACCTAGAGCCAAAACCACAATTATTCTAAACGTAGAATTCTATATTGAAATCTTGAATTACGTGCTACTAAAATAGCAACAATTAATGATGTTGTTGTAATTTTTTCTCTTTGACAAATAATTCTTTTTACTTTTTTCTCTTCTTTATTTTTCATTATTTAACTTTTAATTTTAAATAATAAATTTTAATCTTATACTAACTAAATAATATAATATAAAATTATTAATTATTTCACTATATTTTTTTAAAGGGTATTTTTAAATAATTTCATAAATAATTTTATTTTATTATTCACTATTTAAATTTAGTTGTAAAAATTATTATATCTCATATTATTATAATAAAAATTATTATTATTATAATTTTTATTTCATGCTAACTTAATAATATAATTGGTTTTATGATAATATATTTATTAATTTAAATGTGAGATTAAAATAAGTTTCATAAATTATTTAATTACATTATTCATGGAAATAATTTATATTATTCAAATTTTTTGTAAGAAAATAATTTATTAACTTATATTTAATTTGGAATACAAATTATTTTGTTTGTATAATTATTAATTATGTAAGCGAAATATTTTTTATGGCATTATATTTTATAAAAATATTTTTTATGAAAAAAATAATTGGTGAGTTTAATTTTATGTTACTCATTATAATTTTTATAGTCAATAAAGTTTTATCTTTGTTAACATATATTTTATATTTTTTATTCTCATTTGTTATTGAAACACCCTTAAAACTTATTTATAATAATTATATTTTAGTTCATCCAAGCATAATTATAATTAACATATCAAATCAAATAATTCATTAGAACCTGAAGAACCCCGATTCTAGTTGTCAAACGCTACCTTGATGAAAAGACTTTATTGACATAAGTTTGAGAATTAAAATTTATAAATTTATATTTTAAAATTAGACAAAAAATTACTTGTATGAGAAGAAATAATCCATAAATCAATTATATAATTTTAATATTTATAAATAAATAGGTAAAACATTTATTATAATTATTTATTTAATATAATTAATATTATTTTTAGATATTCAGAATTTTCGTGAGAATTTGATTACAATTTCCAAGTAATGGCAACTACCTGTAGAGACAATTACTGTAGTTACAATTTCGAAGTAGTCAATTTCATGTAAAAGTAACTGCTGCATTTGGTTCCATGGAAAGTTGACTACAGGATGAAAAGTTTATTACATGAATTGGAAAACATGTAGATAGTGGACCCACTGATTAATGAGGAGTGAGAAAAAAAATGATAAGAGGCTCTAAATGCTATGAAATTAAAATATAATATAGCCGATATATTATATAAATATTTTGTAATATTTTTTTCCAGGATTACAGGTGATTACTTTCTAATATATTTAAAATATAAAACTAGAAATAAATTAAATTTAAATGTATTAAAAGAGGATAAGATGCTGAAATATAAATAAAATTATTACCTATAAACACAATATGATTATCCTGAAAATTAGCATAAAAGAATGTATATTACAACATTTTTATAAGAAATAATATACCAAAATAATAAAATCTAAAATGTAAAATAAATTTTAATAATATTAACATGAAGTATATAATAAATAAATTTAAATTTAAAACTAATGGCAAAATTTAACATTTTTCAATAAAGATCTATCGGTGTTCAAGGTTATTAGCACTTGACTAATTGGGTGTTCAAACGAGAGTGAACAAATTGACGACTCCGGAGCTCGAATTCGAGTCTATTAACTCTTGATCCCTCGATTCGGAGTACAAACCCGCTAACAATTTGTGCCAACCAATTTGGTAAAACGTAAGATGATAGCACATATTAAAATAAAATAAATAAAACTTTTAAATTAAAATTAATCCAAATTAATATTATTAGTTAAGAAAATATTATAAAATATATTGATGAAAAATAAATACCAAAATAAAAATTTTCTAAATAAAGTAAATAATATATATTATTAATATATCTTTAAAAAAAATATTTGATTATTATTATAAGATAATATTTTATTCTATCTAAAAACTTATCTCAAATTCTTAACTTCAACCAAACAACGTAATTCATTTTCCAGAATTACATTTACATATGTCCAAACCAAGAAAAAACAACTACTGTAAATACAAATCTTCACAGAATTTCCAATTACAATCATTTACATTCCGAATTTTCATTTACGTCAAACCAAACTACCCCTCGAGTCTTGCGAGGAGCCGGGATGGGAAAAACCATGTCCTCACCCTAGAGATCAGGATCAAGGTGGTATACTCTTTCTCCGCTGATGCCATCCCTAAATCTCTCGAGGTTCAGGACGCTTTAGGTCTTATACCAAAGCCATATTAAAAATGTAACTATGTATTAAGTCAGTAACAAAAGCATCTTAATAATTATATTTTTAACTACTAACAATTTTGATATAGTCCAATCCAAGATGTGAACCATTGAAAGGAGAAATTAATTTTTAATTAAAACTTTGCCAGTGTTTGGACTGAGAATTTCTCCACCCTACTTTCACACAATATGACATAAAATAAACTACCAATAATTGGTGTCAGTTTGACTAGCATTGTTATTTAATAGATACTGAACCTTTAAGCTCTTCTTTCAACTGAAACTAAATATCAAGATCAACAATACATAGTACCATTTTGAAACGATGATTTGAAGTATCATGGTTATCTTCATTGGACCACTCCAAATAAGCTTAGTAACTTAACTATAATGAGAAGATCAACAGATGATTTATTATCATTTGTAACGAAACTTACGAGTACTAACTGAACACTAAAAAAAATATTTTAAAAATCTTGGTATGTCAAAATTACCAGCATTTCTCCATGGCAACCTACGCGCATGTAACGATCTCACGTTACATTCACGTAGGAAGTTGGTGATTGGTGGCGTTCAAAGGGGAGGGCCATCACACACCCGTGAACCAAGTGATCCGCCAACTCTGGAGATTCCCATTATTGGCCAGTAGGTTAATTGGTCTCCGGCAAAAGGGCAACCACAATAAAATTGACTTAAGATGTGGTTCAACAGTTATTGACATCATAAAAGCCTCTCTCCAATCCAAGACTGTCACCTGTCAGCCTATGTAAACACAAATGTGATAACTGGGGGGAGGAGGGTGTTTAATTCTCTATAACCAATCACCTACATATAGAGAGAGATGATCGACGTATAGACAGATCAGCGCAAGGTGCATGTGTGACAATGCTCAATAACTAGCAACATTTCTACCTCGGAACCAGGCATTCAGAGGGAGAGAGAGAAAATGTGGTGTTCACGAATCGAGTTTGATTCGACCAGATTCTAAATTCGATCTAATCTCATTGATTTCATTCGGATCGAATTGGATCGAGTTGATAATAAATTAGTCATCGAATTCGATTCAACCCGATTTTCATTTGATCATGTTTGATCGGGTCGGATCATCGTTTTACTCGATTAATTTTTTATTTTTTTAATTATTTTTTATAATATTTAACATTAATTATATTTTAAAAAAGAAAGGAATATATTTTTTCAACAATTTGTAATAATTTTAAATGATATAAAATATAATTTTTTAATATATTTTAATTTCAAAGTAATATATAATTCTTATTCAAAAAATGGTTCAAATTTAATAAAAATATAAAAGATTGATCGAGTTCGAAAAATTAAAATTTATGTACCTGACTCATTGGTGATCGAATTATGATCGGGTCGATTCGAATTCAACCCGATCAACGATTCGATCCGACCCAATTAAAATTAGATCGATTCGGATCGTCGCAATAACTAAACATTTCTACCTTCGGAACCAGGCCTTCATTCTATTGATGCATAGAGCATGAAGTTTGAGCACAAATGTACTGGGTAGACATCCCGTATGAAGGCATGATTAGCAACATGTGCAAGCTCATCCATAGACAACTAGCAAGTGGCTGGATGGATATAGTTGTTGGCAAAAGCAAATAAAATAAAAGAAAGCTACCTATGCTAACTGCGCCTACAACTGAAATGTGTTATGCGAGAACACTGCATGAATTTTTTGATCAGAAAGATACTTTTGTCAAGGTAAAGTAAAGATCGAAGTTAGAAACAATGCAGCAAAGTGAATTCATATGTCCTACTTGTGAAGCTGACGGAGACATAGTACTCACTACACAAAGTTATAGCCGGAAAAACTTCTGCCAGTGTACCAGACAGCAAATTCATCTGCTTTTAACCAATGAACTAAAAGTACGATTGATTTGTGGGATGGATAAAGCAATAATATGAAAGCCGGAAATGAAAAAACAACAGCCTCATAACTTGTCGACTTGTTGGAATTTGTCAAATTGCATAATGAAAAGTTTGCAGGGAAGAAAATACCATCATAGATGAACTTTACTGAGAAGGCTGTTTCTTTGCATTGTTTCCTTTGCCATATCTCTGTGTAAAAGGCTCCAATTTTGTTGACAAATACCTGAAGCACAAAGAATTGTTCCTTGTAACTTGTGCAAAAATGAGAAAAATGTTGTACATCGCAATAGTATAAAGTTTGGAGAACTGCTATCGATCCTAAAGCTTATCGAATGAAAAGGTCACACACAAATATATCAATGGTCATGCTGAGGCTTTTTTCACCTCCATCATAGTGGCATCAGCTTGAGATGCATCATATTTCCACAACAAAGAATCTGCCCAATTCTTCCTCCGCTTCTGATAGATCAAGATTATGTCTATGTTTGGATCTAACAGGTACCTGCCTTTACAGATCTATTGTGATTTATTTGTTGCAAGTATTCAGGAAATACTTGAATCTACATGTTTGAAGATTAACAAAATAATCTATGCCTTCTTCATCAATTTTCTTGGAGAAGACAAGATACTCTTGTGCAGCCTGTTTTACAGCACTAGTGTGGCTTGTCAGTCCCGTTATTGGATGAAAATCTGCAACAGACTAAAAAGAAAAATGTAAAGAAAAAAAATATAGAAGGAAAATGGAACCAATGAAAAGTTGGACTTGGAATGGATGTTGAAAGAATACAGTGAAACTGACCTTTAAGGAAAGCCTTTAATTGAGCAGGAGTGTCACGCCAAGGATCAAGGTGATCAATGAGTGTCCGGAGAAAAGTACATTCACCATTGGTTAAACCTCTGGGTAGATCAGAAGCAAAAAAAATAAGAAGAGGTAAAAGGAGATGAGCATACAAAAACTGACCATTTAGGCCATGTTTGGATCATAATAGAAATTAAACATGAGTTGGAAGTTTTCACAAAATTACACTTTCTAAAAAAAAAATTTATGTATTATTTATCATTAGAATATATTCAACATAAATCTAGATTCAAAATAGGATCAAATAAAATTTAAATGGCTAGATTCAAATTCATATATATATGGTCAAAGGCTCAAATATTGCACACCTCGTCAAAAATGAAAAAGTGAGGAGCAATAAAAAGGACGAATGAGAAAAAAAACACTCCAGGTTAATTTTTTTATCATTAAAAATACTCTTTATTTTTAATATCCAAATAGTTATTTTGGTAATTTTTTAATTATAAAAAATAAATTATTGAAATGAGCTTTTCTCGTAGAATATGGAGGTATCCAAACAGATCCTTAATAGTGTAGCTTCCAGAGTTTTTTTAAGACAGTAGCTTCCGAGAGTGAGGTGAATATAAGCTTTCCTGAGATTTCGCTACTTTCATCTTTTTCTTCCCAGTACTTATTGTTACATTCTAGCTAACAATATTCATCCGCTCTGTCATTTAATCCTTGGTTGAGAAAAAATATTTCTTAAACGAAAAACATGTTTAAACAACAATAACCCAAAAGAACCTTCGCTTTAAAAGAAATACTAATTAGATTCTCTTGATTCCTATATTAATAGATAATCTAGCATCGTTTATTTTTTTAAAAAAATAACATAAACAAGTCTGCTTGGTAACCTGAACTTTCCTCAAAAGATAAGATCAGACTGTCGGCAAGAAATAAACTCAAATATGAACTTAAAAAAAAATGGAGAACTGCATGATTAGACAAAAGAAAAACTGCCAAGAAACTCAAAGTATATCAATGGCCTCAGCCATCTTTTTTACTTCTTCAGGTCCAACAGGCGATTACATGTAATCAAGGTATATGAGTGCTCAATTCCTTTCAAGCTCGAATTAGTCACTAAATGATTGTATGCATCGTATATCTTAAATGGACCTCCAATTGCAGGTCAGATGCTCTTAATCCTTCCATAGGTAAAGTTTTGTTCCGATCTGCATTAGAAAACAAGGAGGAACTAGTTATAGGTACTCATGTATGTAACACAGATTATCCCCAGTAAGGCAGAGTTAAACTTGTATGCAGCATGAATCTAGTCCTTCAAATAACTATCAAGCATCCTTTGTTAAGATGAAAGGAAATTCTTTGATAGCAACATATGTAAACTATGAAGCTCTCAAAGCTTAGAACTTTCTGCAAGTATCTTAAACCTATTTACAATTATGAGATCATCATTATCACTGGAAAAATTGTGGAGTCATCACATACATGCCTAAGCCATATACAAGAAAGCAAAGAATGAGACACACACAACTCACGTGCAGTGAAATAGAGATGGATGAGGTATTGGTGCATTCGTCTTCATTTTTTAGAAACAACCGGATTTAAATGTTTGATAAAATCCTAAGCATTAGATTTTACGTTACATGTGCAACAGCCACGTTTTTCCTCATTAGATAAAGTTATAGCAATCAATTGTGAGTCTCTGATTTGAGTTGTGTGATAGTCATGGTGAGAAAACTATTTACATGATAGAAGCTACTACTGAAACATGTACAAGAATCCTCTTGTAGAACAACCTAAATATTAAGATCTTCGACATGATGCAAGCACGAAGTAGTAGCTTAAAAAAGCTGGTATGAATGCTAGAATATTCTGAAATGAACAAGAATGTACCCAAGTTCAGACTAAAAGGATTCGCGCAGACACTTTGATAAAAAATTCAAAATAAATTGCATATCATTGAGAAGTATAAGTGATACCTTTTGGAATAGCCCGCTTCTAAACATTGTACTGAACATATAAGCCAGCACCAGCAATGACTAGCATAGCTGACAGTTGTAAGAAAGTAACATGAATACCCAGAAAGGTAGCTGTTGATCAATAACCAATACAATTTGATGAACTAACATCAAAAAACCATGATGCAAATATGATATCTGGTACACTTTAATTAGCATACAACAAGATCATTCCCAATGGCAGGCACACTCTTCTATGCTATGATTTCCAAGTATGTTCCTTTAGTATATGTTCTAAACAGAGGAAGATAAATCGAAAGTCTTTATATTAGCACATCCTAATTTATTTCAAAAGGGAATGAGAAATATGTGGAGCATATGCTCCACATGTATGAAGTATCATCATATTTATGATGAAGGGTTCAGATCAAAATATGAGACTTTTTATTTTAAATGAAAGTTATGATCTGAATCCTTTATTTTAAACATATGGAGCAGAATCTGCTCCACATATTCCTTGTTAAATTTGATCGCAGAAGAAAATCACATATATAACATGCAGATAAAGGCACTTATAGTTGATATAAATTACATGACTCAACCTTCTGCTTCATATGCCTCCCTATAGTGCACTGCACACACATCTTTAGATGAAGCCATTGGAATCCAAGACTAATATTTTAAGAAACACACATTGATGAATAAAGATTGGTTTCTATCAACGTTTGGTTTAACAATGACCCAAAACCTCAATCATCAGTGCTTCTATTTTTTATTTTTTTATTTTTATTCCTTTTTTTTTTTGCATTTCACTCATAATTTACTGAAGTTACTAGATCTTGTTCTCGAATTCAGAAGTCACATATTCTACAACTAAACATTCAAAAGGCAACATTTTTCTAAGGCAGCTCCAAGTAAAAATCCGGAAAAGTGAACTAAGACTTCATCGATCAACTCAGGCTACTTATTTTATTTGTTCCCTGTAATACCTGCCCTATTGAAAAACAAAAACAGAAAATAGAAAAAGAAATGAAAAAGGAAATGAAGTGGGACCAGCCACATGGCAAGACTCTATTGGACCCCCATACCCACTCACTCTCTCCCCTCACTCACTATATAAACCCTCCACCAGAATTTTTTAGACTTTTCTCACTCATATGAACCTTCAAGCTTTGTAAACTCAGCCCATCTCCATTGAATCCGAAAATTGAAGGATTTGAGCTTGGTTTTCAGAGGGAAATCAGCAAAGGAGAAGAGGAGATCTAGGGCAAGGATCAAGAAGAGAAGGAATTGAGGATTGAAGAGAGGAGAAAAGCAAACTCAAGGAATTAAAAGAGGGAAATTTTGTGCCAAAGAGGTATGTAGATGGATCCCTACATTGGCCATGTGCCAATGTAGTTTATTGACGAATTATGATGAGTTCACAACATGAATTTAGTGATTGTAGGACTCAAATTCTGTTAAGGACAGATTATGAACTAAATGTGCATTGTTCCAAGTCATTTTATGAATTATGATGAATTAGGGTTCATATGTTAGAATTGAACAAATTGATGTTATTGCCTGCATAATTGAATGAGCATGATTGTATTGAACCAAGATTGATTGATGTATTGACCGAAAACGAAAACTTAGAGAAGAACCCTAGGTCACACTTTTATTTTTCTGAAATCGACGCAAGTCGGTCGACCGACCTCAGTGGTGGGTTCGACCGACCTCCAGGTCTGGGCAATAAAGGTTCGACCGATCGTAGGTCGGTCGAGCCTAGGTGACTCCAGAATCGTGAGTCGGTCGAACGGGGTTCGACCGACCTCAAGTCGGTCGATGTCATGTGACATCAGAATCGTGAGTCGGTCGATGCAGCGCTCGACCGACCCTCAAGTCGGACGACCCCCTGTAGGGAGTCGGTCGACCGACCTGGGAAAGGGGTCGACCGACCCTGACCCAGTTTCGTTTTATCGTATCGTTTATTAAATATTGAGTTTGTTGATTGATAACCTAGTTCACGTGTTGCATGCTCAGCCGTAATAGGTTAAATTGTTAATGATTGATGTATCGATTGATTGAATTGGCCTATTGGAGTGAGATTGGGACGTCTGTCGGATTGGGAGGGTTGATTCCCTCCATATTGTATTGACCCAGACGTGGGGTATTGGTGGATTGATTCGCTCAGAGTCCACGGGAGCTAGGCGTCCCATGGTTTAGCTAACCATATCGACGACTATGATGTACCCAACTCTCCAAATATTGTTAAAGGCACACATAAATTGATTGAATTGAACATAGGGTTGTCATTTGATAATTGATGGGTGAAAGGTTCAAGGAACCTCATTGTTATCGTATTGATGGATCATGGATCCGAATTGTATTGAAATGAGCAAGGCTCATATTGTATTGATGGGGACGGCTTCATATGGGGACGGCTATATGGGGACGGCTCTAGGAAGCTACAAGATGGGCTTCCGGTTATCAAATGACAACAAACAAGATAAGTCTAGCATGGACACATATTGTTATCGTTATTGAACATTAGGAAGCCTAATGTTATTGAGTGTTCATGTTAGATATTGTTATTGATATGAAATGGTTAAAGTCCCAAGATATAACGACTTAATCATTATTGTTCTATGATATATTGATATCATGCTTACATTGATCGTATTGTTCATTGTTATTGTTATGTTATCGTTATTGTCATTGTTTTACATACTGGGCGAAAGCTCACGGGTTCTGCCCCTGCATTGGATCCTGCAGGCCGACAGACCTAGGTATGGGTGGTGATGCTGCTCTTGGCGTGAAGATTGCACATGGTGTATGTTATTCATCGAGTCCATTATGTTGTATGGCCAATTAGTAGGCCTTTTGCTTATTTTCAGCACTATTGAGTCTGTTGTACGAGCTATGAGCTCAAGACTATGTTTAGCCTTTTGGCGAATGATGTAATTTAACGTGTTTAAGTTAACTTCATATATTCTCACGACTATCTATGTGAGTTTATTGATCGTTTTCCGCTGTGCTATATTGCTGTGATTTATCGTCTTCCGCTGTCGTTTGTATCGTTTTCTCGTACCGCCTCGGGAGCCTCCTCGACGCGTGTCGGATATCGATTCGACCACGTGTGGGGCGCGCTCGCGGGGCGTTACATTCCCAGTCCCACACCACCAGCGCCGGCGAAGAATCAAGTGCCACATGAAACCCTGATACAATACCTGCTTCGATGAATTAGATTACGATCTTAAAGACTTCAACACATTCCCCAGTGACTATGGCGATTAAGCAACATGCTTCCCTTACTCGATAGAAATTTACAGGAAGAAAGATAAAGATAAAAGAAACTTAAAATCTTCATATTAGACATTAAGGAATCACAAAAAATACAAGAAAAGAAGAAATTACCGGGCGCGAGGCATAGTGGATTCGAGAAGGCTGTGCCAAGAGCGGGTGGAGAAGTGCTTCATGATAAGGGAGACGTGCATGGCTTTCGGGTGGAATGGAGAGGTGACTGGTGCATTGAAGGAAGCATTGGAGAGTGGAGACTTCGAAGGGTAAAGAAAGAAATGGTGGAAGAAGCGCTTCCAAACTTTTGCACCGACGGGTTTAAAGCTTCCGTATAAGACAACGGTAAGCGGACAGAAATGGGCCAAATGAATGACTTCGCAAAGCCCATATATGACTTTTCGGCCTCCACTTATTAACTAACACAAAAAAAACTATTTTTTATGTTAACCAAGTAAAACTTTTATAATAGTAACGAACTAACGATCTTGTAATTTCTTTTTAATTTATTGGGATTCAACTCGTCGTTTTAGCCAAGTAAAGAAAATATTAAATAGTTCCACGAATCTATCATAATAATATTGATAAAATAAATAAATAAATGTATACTTACAAATATTAATTGAATTTTGCCTATTGGCGGTAGGTGAACCGCAAAAATCACGAGTAAGGGCCTGTTTGGCTAAGCTTATAAGTAGGTTAAAACTACTTATAAGTAATTTTTAGAATATCTCCATTTTGGTAACTAAAAATATTTACTTATAAGTTGTTAGATAATTACTTATAAGTTGAAAAAAAATAAGCAGGGTCCCCCCTGCTTATTTTTAAAGTTGTTGACTTATTAATTTTAACCAACTATATTACTCTTTTATCCATATTTTTTAATATTGTTATCATATAA
>LTAE01003104.1:5906-16347 GCA_001647135.1 Pontederia paniculata | reverse complement strand
CGGTCCTCCTCTGATCCCTCACTGTTCTTCATTGTCGGTCGCCCTCTTTACACCTTTGGTCGACCGTCTGTGCCTTGCTCCTCCATATACACTCCCCCGTTATCGGTCAGCCTCTTTTCTTGTTTGGTCGACCGTCTATGCTCTGCTGCTGCACATCATATGCTCTTCTGCTCTGATACTGGTCGACCGCTTATATTCTTAGGACGCCCACTGCACACATATGGTTCTTCATGTATAAATTACGTGTGCAGAGGTCGTCCATTCCTTTAGCTCAGGTCGACCGCTGTACTGAACTTGAATATACCCTATTACAGAAATCAGCTCAAACAAGTTCATCAGTATAGGCTGAGTTCACTTACAAATTTGTGATCATTCAAAACATTCTCGGGATCCTAGATTCAACATGATACATGTACTATCCAACAGTGGGAGTTAATGTTACAAAGAATGATATACCTTTGGAAGAAGTGGAGGAACTCATTATTTCCACATAATATAATCGGCACCAAGAAAAAGGCCCAGAAAACACCTACATATTTGGATGATTTTGTTGTATACGAGTGCGAGATATCATGTTACTGCGTTGATATTCAGATAGAGGATTATACAGATCCTATTTCATATAAAGAAGCGATGACTTCTAGTGAATCGGAGTCATGGGTGGTCGTCATGAAAGTTGAATTAGACTTGATTCACAATAACAGATTGTGAGCATTATGTGATTTGTTAGAAGGTAGATAGATACATAGGGTGCTAATGGGAATTCAAGAGAAAGTATCAGATTGATAGCTCTCTTAATAGACACAAAATGGGACTGGTGGTCAATGATTATACTCAGTAAGTTGGGATAGATTTTTAGGAGACTTGTTCTTATATGACAGTTTGTGTCGATTCAAACGATCTTAGCGATAGTAGCATATATGAATTTGGAGTTATTCCAAATGGATGTGATTATATGCAGAAACCTGAATTTCAAGTAAAAGATCAAGGGAATTGAGTGTATCTCCAAAAATCAAATGACTTAAAGCAATAGTCTAAACAATGGTACTTGAGATTTCATGAGACGATAGTCTAATTTGGTTTTGGTATGAATAAATAGGATCATTGTGTCTACATCAAGAAGAGTAAAAAATAGTTTTGTGATTTAGTCATTATTTGTAAAAAATATATTGCTTACCGGAAATGATGTAAAAATGCTCATTGAGATTAAAGAAAAATTGAGCAAGATATTTAAAATGACAGACATAAAAGAGATGCTCTATGTACTTGATTTTCAAATCAGTCATGATAGAAACTCAAAAGCTTGATTTTATGTTAGTTAGAGTACATTAAAAAGGTGCTGTGGAGGTTTGGGATGCAGAGTAGCAATTTCGCACCAACACCGCTAGTGATTGGGAAAAAACTAAAAATAATTCAATGTCCCAATGCAGGGCAAGAACCTTTGGATGAGTCTTATATAGAAATAGTGGACAACCTAATGTATGTGATGCTCTGTACATGCCCAATTTTGACTTACACGGTAAGCATGATTGATAATTTTCAAAGTAATCTTGGAAAGGCCCATTGAAAAGCCGTTAAGAGGAACTACGATATCTGAAGGACAAAGTACAATTGAGATTGATATACAATGTTGATACACTCGAGACCATAGGATATTCAGATACAGACTTCGACAGTGATATGTATGTTCGCAAGAACTTATTTCTTCTAGTTGGTGCAGTCGTTTCTTAGGACAATAAGAAACATTGATGTGTGGTTAGACACACACAGAAAGGCTAAGTTTGTTGCTTGTAGTATAGCAGCCACCCATGGTGCATGACTCAATCGATTCCTTTTGAATCTAACACTCAATTTGGTCAGAGGATCGTTATCCATGTATTGTGATAATCAAATCGCGATAAACTTGATACATAGCGGAGCCAACAGTTCAAAAGGAAAGCACATTGAGATTGAGTATAACTATATTCATAATATAGTGGATAAAAAAAAGTGACAGTGATCTAAGTGCCTACGAGGTATGTTGGCTGATTTTCTCACAAAGAAAATTGCAGTCTTCATCAAGCATGTGAGCTTGATAAGACTTAGAAATATTTGAGTCAGTATGAAGTATTCATGGACATGATATGAGGATATAGTCTCTAGTTAAACTCTGTACGAACAGTAGGAGTGCTAGCACATAATAATCACGACGGTCAAGCGAGAGATATTATAATTATATGATCATTATGATCATCATGAAGATGACCATTGGAGTCCTCATTATGAAGATGATCGTTGGAGACATCGATGTGCTATAATGACTGATAATGAAGGAGCATACCGTGGTGAGCATTCGATCGCTATAAGTAAAACTGGACGCTGCCAGAGAGCCCTAATTCATTGTTCGAAATCTTTTCTTTTTCTCTCCTTACTTCAAAAATAATGCGCACGTTGGGCATACATTCACTAACCCTATATGTAATATTGACATTTTAGTCAATCGTTTTTCATTATTTTAAATTTATTTACTAACACGATAAATTATTATTATTTTATCTACCGAAAAATATAATTAATAACATGTATGAAAAAAAATGTGCAGCCGGCGTCCTACAGTACAACCACGTCAGAATCTCCTCCTGTTATCTTCTCCAGCTCGTTGGATGCACAGGAGCTGCTTGCACGTGCGAGTTCGTCGGAGTTCATACAATGGTAACATGCAATGCTGCACGTTTAGTTACACTTTAGAGAGTATTTTAATATGAAAAGGAGTATCTAGCTGTATGTAGTAATCATTTAAACCATCAAATAAGCACACATTTTACTGTGTGTTTTATTTGACAAGATGGTAAATTTGTACTTGTATTGAGGTTAAAATTTACATACGAAATTACATAAATAGCAGGTATATTCAACAAAACCTGTGTGCTTTTATCATATTTTATATTGTTCAAATGATTGTACTCGTCTTAAAAATATTAAAAGTTATCATAAAGATACATTTAAAAAAGTAAAATAAGGATCTCCAAACATGTATGCTATATGTTCATACAAAACTGAACTGGCAGAATTTGTTAAAGCATATGAATCAAAATTACTCATTTTATCGAAAACAAAATTACTCAAACTGTAAGTCAAGCTAAGAGAATTAATGAAGAAGTTAATCTAATCATCGCAATAATTTTTTCCTCGCATTGCACACTAGTTCACCTCCAAGCAAAATAACTTGTCCTCTAAAATGAGTGAAATTAGACCTTTGTCAATTAAATCCCATAGCTCTTTGTTACTTCAATTCTTCTTGCATAATCGTGACAACAAGATAACGGAGTTAACTATTATATAACAATTTATCATGCCTCACAAATGCACAAACATACAACAGGTTTTGTGTCATTCCAGTTTTGCTAGTGGTAAGCTGGGTAAGTATAATGCATCACAGTTCATGGTAAGCTCCTATCATTTGATTACAAATTGACCAGAACATAGCCCCAAATAGATCTAAAGTTAAAAAGTAGATATGAATTCAAATGCTCGAATTATGCATATAAAATAAGAAATGAAACGGCTGGTTTTTTAGAGGAATGGTTGATCACGTTAGAAGATCAATGCTCTCCGAAATTAGTTGATCTAATAGTGGAAAATACTTTATTTATGCAACTAATCAGAAAATCACACATGTTTCAGTCCACTTTTCTGATATTATGAACAAGCAATGACTCAATAAAGATGATCAATTTTATTCAACGAGAAAATATTCAGATAAAATGTTATCCATCATCACCAATTTTATTCAACGAGAAAATATTCAGATAAAATTTATCCATCATCACCACATACTGCATAGAGGAGACAAGATAAGAAGCATGTTGCTAACAGAAGTATAGAAAACAAAAACGATGTAACCAATGTTTTTTGTGCAATTCTAGAGCTGAATATAGAATCTAAAAGTTACGGTGCAGCATCCTCCCATCTACTGAAGGCGGTTGTCGGTCACCACTTGACCAATTGTTGTTCGTTGTGATGAAAGAAGAATTCCATCCACCACGCGGGCTGCCTCGATTCCCGCCAACCATACCACCGCCACCAACAGCACCACCATTATTGGTGTCTCTTTGTTGATACTGCATCTCAGCAGCCTTTTCTTCTTTCATTTTCTGCACAATTTCAAGTATCTTGGGATTCTTGAAACGATCTCGAATAAAAGGTTTTTCCTCTGCTTGAATTTCTTTGATGGCACTTGGATAAGGATCGGGAGGTGGCTCTTTACCCAGTATTTTTGCAATCCCTTTCAGCTGAGAATATGCTTTCTTTTTTACCTTTTTCTCAGCTCTATATTCCATCTGAAAAGGAAAAATAATATTCATGCATGATTAGCAGATAATATATGGATTTGAGATTGTTATGACAAGCCAAGGCGCCCCTAATAAATAAAATCTTTATTTTTTGTGGTACTCAGGCTGAAGAGACTTCTTAAAAGATCCTACCGTGCCAAATAGTTACCGAGGTTTGACTTGATTTGGGATACCTCTCATACCTTGTCTGTTGCCGGATGGTTAAATAGGTAGTGGCTATGGCATGGTTAGAATGGATTGCTTCAACTTTTGTAATCATATACAAAGTAAAGGGATTCATTGGCTTTCCTACGGGCCATACAGCTTCAGAAGAATGAGATGATTTTTCAAAGGTATGGTTATAGATGGACACTATTATGGTCCAAATGAGGCCACATGTTCATGATATGTGTAATGTTTATGTAATTATGTTTTGATTTGTCAATAAAATGTGGATATCTACAGGACTCGGTAGTCATCCTTTTTTTCCTTTTCTTTAACAGTGGATGTGGTTAGTTGATTATCAGATTAATCATGATGAGCATAAATGGTCCTCAAACACAATTAATAGCATGTATGCAGAAACCAAAATAAAAAGAAGGAAGAGTAATGAAACATACATCAGCTACACCCATTGCTTCTTCTTCGCCTACACCTTGCTCTTTCAGCTCCAGCACACGCCAAGCGAAAACTCGGGAAGGAGGGGGATCAAATCCACTTATCCTGATGTCGAAAAACAAATGGAATCCATCACAATATAACACCAATAAGACTAACATAGTGTATGCTTCAAAGGGCTATAAGTTCAACTGCATGAAAGCCAAGCACTTTGCACATAACTGATCTGTTTCTTGAGTTGGCAATTCCATCATTACATACTTGCATCAGATAAATGATGCACTTGGAAATGATGGAACATATGATACCCCATCATTCAGAAACTCATTTGCAAAATAAAAAAGAAAAATTACAATTATTGCAAGCACACAAGAATACTACTGGCACAAAGCTACCTCGATGATTAGAATTAAATCGGAAAATGTCAGTAAAGCTGTTCACTCTTACTGGAAGATAAGCACAAAAGTGGAATCCAAGAAACAATTTATGTGATTAATACTGCAAGTATCCTTTTAACAGGAGCTATCAGCAATACGATAACACTCAATGTTCATTCCTATTTTAGAAGGCCCAGTACTTTTCATTTCAAGTTCTAAAATGCAAAATGAACAAACCAAAAAAATTTATCGGTAGGGCAAGAACTCAAGAAGAAACATACTTGATAGCATCATGATACAGGGAATCAGGATGCTTCTTGTAGAATTTCTTGACATATACATCCTCCGGCATCTCGATCCTCTTCACCTTCCCGTCGGACCGCGGAAAAGTCACCGGAGGCGCTCTGGTTGAAGGAAGAAGCATATGCACATATACGCATCAAACAGAGAAGAAAAAAACAAAACAAATCAAATCAAAATGACACATTTTTATACTGGGAAGAATTTGAATCCGTCATTTAGCCAACAAATTGAGTTCATCTACAAATCCTATCAATCCTTCCACTTAAAAGCGACAGAGATAGAGATCGAGATGGGAGAACAGTACTCTTCCATGGATTTGAGCCATTTCGGGGCGGGTTTGGCGAGACCTTTAACCAACTTCCTCGTCTTCGTCAGCAGGTCCCCTCGCATGTACGACATCTCCTTCGAGTGGCGTCTGGAGAAGGAGGGCGTCGTCGGGAGCGAAGAGGGCAAGCGGCGAAGGGGAGACACAGGAGGAGTTGAAGCCGGAAGGGGGCAAAGAGGAGCGCCGGGAAGTTGCAGACGAAGGAGGAAGGTGGCGATCTCTGGCGGCGCCGCCGAGGAGAAAACCCGATTAGGGGACGCTGCTTACGGAGAGAAGAGAGTGAAGTCGGCCGATAAAAAATTGTGCCCTCTCATCTCATTATTTTAGGACCGTTCGATTAAGTAATCGACGGTACATATTTCATTTTAGGGTGGAAAAGTTAATTGATTTTGCGGTACCTTTAAAAAAACGAAGAAAATGTTGTTTTTGTGTATATATTTTCTGTCAATGGAACATATTTTTTCATTATGAAACATAGGAAGATAATTTTCTTAAAATTCTATTTTTTGCTGAATAATGTAGTCTTTGTTTTAGAAAAATTCTCTCATTTTTCTTTTGTTTTGATAAATTCATAAAAAATGGTTAACATAAGTGTTTACTATTCAAGAAAATTATTGTCTAGTCATATACTTCTCTCTTGCCGTATGTTTGGAAATAATATTTTTTTAGAACTTTTTTGTTACATCGAAATAATTTTTTTCTTTTGAAATTATTATATTTCAAGCTTGTTTTCACTCCGGGTACAACTGATCGTAATTTCGGAAGGAGTTGGTCTTAGCTTGTGGTAGATGTGGCATTTGTATATTGCATAATTAATATAATTATATATGTGCACCCCTTTCCCTTTTAAAAGTTACTATTCTTATCAAATATCGTTTCATTTTACCTTTTATTTGATATATTTATATTTTATTTGTCTTTTTTAATAATTATCTTATTAGTCCGGCGATCACTAACGATTATACAAAATTTGAAAAATATGTAATATTATAATATGATTGAGTTTAATGAATGTATTTATCTACTTATCTAACTTTTAACTATTGAATATTAAAATTATGGTGGATGGAAAAAAAAAATAAGAAAGAAAAACTTTGATATCTATTTGTAGCTTTAACATCCAACTATTAATACTTAAGTAGAAAATACTTTCATTTCTTCCAACACTATTATTTGTCTGTCCCAATCAATTTAATTTTGTTAATCTCGTCATCAATAGTAAGTTGAGAATAAAAACGTAACAGTGACCCACCCTTCAATTCATAAGTTAAATAAATTTTGAATTCCATCTCATCAATGAAATTTATATAATTTTTTTCTTTTCGAAATTTTAAACCTCCATTTCGAAATTGAAAAAAAAAACATCGATAAGTTGAGTTGACTATTAACAATATCTTGGAAGGTTAATGCATGTTTGGTTCACTGTTAAAACTTTTCCCTAACAGGAATTAGTATCAAGTTTGTTTATTTGGACGTGGATTCCGTGTTCATGAATGAAAAATGAAGGTTCCAAGAGAGTTCATTAGAGAATTCATGGATCATTCTTTCCGGATTCAGTGATCGATCCAAGAAATTTTAAGGTCAACTCTGTCATCGTATTTGCATGTCTTCTTCGTAAGTAAGAACACACACCCTGATGATTTGTACAGCTTTTGGTTCCATCTATAAATGTACTGCAGACACAAAGCAATAAAAAAGCACAACTTTTTCTTCCTTCCTCTAATTCTCAATTGCTAAAACTTAATTTTCTGCTGAATTAGTTGCATACAACTTAATTTGTAGATGGAGGCATTCAAGTACGTGTGCACTCACCTGGAGCGAGTTGATGAGCTGCTGGCCCTCCTCGTCTTCCTCTTCTTCCTACTGCTTCTCGAACTCGGCTTCTTGGCGGTCGTCGGCCGCCGCCATGCCGAGCTCGCGAATCAACTTTTGGGTAAGAACTAAATATCAATTTGAGAACAAGATTGTGAGACTCTGTCTCTTTATTTTTAGTTCAACATTTTATCTCTTTCATTGAACAACTTCAGTCTGATTTTCTTGATAAAAAATCTGAATTTTCTTTTCAGAATTTGAGAAGCAAAAGAAGCAATCAAAGTTGAGCAACTCGGGGCTGAATGATTCTAGTAGGTGACGTCGTTTATCATTTATTATCATCGAATGATTGAATAGTTTTTCCCCGTGGCATTTAGAAAGTGACTAGTTATGACTAATTCGATTTGATGCTGAAAGTTAAATGATTAATACTTAAATTTAAATCGATTAATTAACGTTTTAATCATGAAATAGACTCGTTGAACAAACATTTGGTCGATTGTTACTTACTATTTCTTTTTTTTTGTGTGCGTATGTAGCATATCTCACTGAAGCAACCCATCGAAACCCAACAGTCCACTACCCAATTAATGATGATAAAAATGGTAGGAGAGCATCTTTTTTTTTCTTTATTTTCTTCAATTATTTTGTTTTAATATTTCTTAATTATTTTAATACAGGCACCAAGGGAGCATCAGACAAAGGCTCATCTAAACAAACCAAGACAACAAAATAAGAACCAGTTGAAGCACAAGTTTTTCCTTTTTTTTCCCAGATTGTGTGCTCTTTTTGTTCGTAGCCGTTTGATTTATTATTGTTGGGTCCACATTTTGATTGGTCTCCATATCGAATTGTTTCTTTCTTTTTATTCCGGTGAACGGTCTGCAGGATCGCTGTAAACTTTGAGCCATGTCTATACACATAAGTTTGGTGCATATTATTGAGTTTCATTTATTGTTTGGATCGATTATTATCATTGTAAAATCACGGTGGGTCCAATCCAAAAAAAAATAATGGAAAGAAAAAAAAAGTTGAAGAGAAAAACTAATGCAAAAAAAGAAAATGATAGAGAAATGAAAAATAAATCATTTATCCAATATGCTGATATTTCACCAAAATTGCACTTAATTTTTCATAACGTGGAACACCATTCTTTTTTCACATATTCAATTGCAAGAAAAGAAGGAAAGATAAAAGACTTTTACTTCTAATTTTATTTTCAGTTCAAAGGAATTATGACGATCTTGTGCCAACCCAAAAAAATTCGCGAAAATCTCATCCAACTAATTTTCATGGAAAATGGACCCATAAAATTCACTCAACTCGAAAAAAATTCAGGAGTCCGGATCATCCAAATTAAACTAGATCATTTTGATATTAAAAAGATTATTATTTTAATGATTCAATTTTGAGAGTTCTTTTCTAGGTTTAATGTAACACTTAGAAATTTCAGAAAATAAAAAATAAAAGAAATAAAAGAATAAAAGAAAATATAAAGTAAGAATAAGTAGGAGCCAAAGTTAATTTATTATCGTAATTTTAAAATATGTTTAGTCCTACCTAAATTAGTTTTAAAGAACTTCTAATCACAAGTGAAATAAGAGGAATAAAGTTGAATTAGATTAGCATTACTCCTACAAAACTCTTATAAAAAGATAGGTAAATGAGAGAGGATCCTTTGATGCTTAGGGCTTGAGAGAGAGAAAACAATGAGGTAGGTAATAATAAATAGGTAGTGACACTGGTGAGGAAGATGACCGTGATGATGACTTGCACATGATGAGTCTAGTTTGAGCTCAGTCTATTGTCAAATTAGTCTTTAATTAGTTTTATCTTTTCTTTATGTTTAAACAATATAAAATGATAATTTGTCTTGCTAGACTATTTTATTGAATTTTATTTATTTTCACATATTGTTGGTCAGTCTCTTGATCAAGTTAAGTCAAAGAAGATAGTTCGCAACATTTTCAAGTCGATATTCTGCCACGTGACGGTGTGTAAATTTGGGGACGTTACAATAAGGTATCAGAGCCTAATAAGAGACACTTCTTAACTGTCTCTAAATGAATAGATTCCATGTGTAAGTATCACGAATAGTCATCGTGTCATTAAAGAAAAGTATAGGTAAAGTCTTAAGAATGTTATCGATAGAAAAGTTAATGTTTAATATTTGTATTCACTTATTGTAGATGCAGATGGCTCCCATACGTATTGCTAATCGAAGATGACAATTCGAGCTAGGTACTTCTGAGTGAATCCTATTGATAGGATTATGCACTCAGACATGGATTAAAGATAAATTATAGATAGATAAGATGGTACTGCTAAATTCGAGTATGAATTCATTCTTAAGGAGATTATTATGTAACACTCAATAATTTTAGAAAAAAATAAAAGAATAAAATGAAAGATAAAGTAAGAATAAGTAGGAGTCAAAGTTAAATTATTATCTTAATATTTAAATATTCTTAATCCTATCCAAATTAATTTTAAAGGACTCTTAATCACAAATGAAATTAGAGAAATTAAGTTGAATTGAATTATGATTACTCCTACAAAACCCTTATAAAAAAGAGAGGTAGATGAGAGAGGAACTCATTGTTTTATTTCTCAAGCCCTAAGCACAAAAATATATCCTCTCTCTCTCTCTCTCTCTCTCTCTCTCTCTCTCTCTCTCTCTCTCTCTCTCTCTCTCT
>LTAE01003103.1:16939-29568 GCA_001647135.1 Pontederia paniculata | reverse complement strand
CAACTACCATATCAGGTATATATATATAGTGATTAGGTAGAATATTCTCTTAGAGTTTGTAGTGCATTAATCACTGATGCAAATTTTTTGTCCCAGAAAATAGTGTCAAAAACTTGTTGCTGAAATAGGCAAATACACTAGCAATTTCACTAGTCAATCAAGTAATAAAATGTTTAGAATAGAGGATTGTCGATCTCATGAGGAATTAGTTTAACCTTTTTTTTAATAAAAATAGTTTAACTAATTATCTAACTTCAGAGTCTAATAGGAGATAACAGTTAGTGATGAAAATATGCAAAAAAACTAAATAATAGAAAATAAAGACAACTAATGGTTCCTAGGACCTTAGGATGAGAGATATGATTTGGAAAAAACTTAATTTATCCTCTATAAAAATTGAGTTCGACAATGATAAATAAATTTGATTCTTAGATGAATTAGGAGCATCTAATATATGATTTCCCTTAATGGGTAAACCAACTATCCTCAGCCTTTGTAAAAACTAACGACACTCCTTAATGAATCTACTCTCAATCAACTCATATTAGGATGCAAAGAGATGGTATTCCTAAACTATTGAACCATCCTTAACGAGATAATCGAACATACCACAAATCAAGCAGTCCTTAACAAATCAACAAGATATGACATAAATTAGACCGATCACACTGCACAATTAATAACCAACTAGTTTAGTTAAAACTTCGCAATCTTGTTCATAAGAATCAAAAGAAAGTATAATCAACAACGAAAAAAGGTTCAGAAGTTTGCGCTAACAATTAAAACTATTACAAACTAGAAAGATCGGCTAAAAGATTATATAAAATATCATCCCAATAATATATAGAACATAGAGAACTCTTTTGGATGTCGATGAGCTTATGCACGATATGTGTTATGAGTGTACCATGTAGAAATCTTCTCAGTGACCTTTTAAGTTGCTCTCACGTCCTTAACTTGTAGGCATAAGTTGTAGGCTCCTAGAATATGAATTCTTCTCAACTTATGGCCACTCTTGTAGGATGTCCTGGCATACGAAATAAGTTTCTAGAGATGTGTTTTTATAGCCTCCAAAGGGTGTATAAAATTTCCATAGAATTTGATAAGATTTAAAAACCTTTCCATATTAAAAGAAGGAAATCTCTATAATTCATAATTGACTTTGGAGCTAATTGCAAGTCCTTCAAAACACCTTCAAATCTTCTTAATTATGTTTTCTTTTTTATTTTCAAAAGGTTTTGATATATGAGGAGTCTTTCTTCATTCAATTTTTTTCAAAAGATTTGAGTTTGAATGGGAATGGATGAAATTGTCTTGATGTTGTGACTTACGATGAGATTTAATGGGTTGTGAAACTGGCTCTAGTGATCTGTGCCAGATGTAGTAAATCGTGAAATATCATTTAACGACCTGTGATGAAATATAACGACCCATTACACGAGGTATTCGAACTGAAAACTTTTATTTCACGTCACTTACGGTCTGTAACATCATATAATGACCCGTTACTTCATTAAACTTTGATTTATCATTTATAAAGGTCGTAACTTGTATCCTGCCCCGTGAAATTAGAATATAACAACCCATGATAGAATATCACGACTCGTTATATGGTGACTGAAAGCATGGCTCTGTCGTTGGGATCGTGAGGTGTGATTGTAGCTCGTTAGACGCAGTTATTGGTTTGCAGACTTGTTGTTACAATCGTGTTTATATGTAACATCCATTGAAATCCAGATATTGTGATTTTTTGCTTGTAGAATTGAATCATTTTATTGTATAGTCTCTTTAAGGCCTCTTTGATTCCCTCAAGTGATTTTTTGTACAAAATGATATTGAAACTTGAGTAAATTTAATGTTATGAGAAATAGAAGCAAATAAAATTGATGGTACTATAATAAAGTAAATCTAAAATAAATTTAAACATATGTTTAAAAATTATGTTAGAATATGCATGCATCAAGCACGCAAGAGATTGTAGAAGAAACGATCCACAATAAACCGAGTTGCAAGGAGTACGTGGTGATGCGATAGATGATTCTAATAGAACTAACATGATACACAAGGCAATGTGGGTTCACTTTTTCGCTTTAAAGATTAGGGGGTTGAGGAGTTTTGTTCCCTCAGCAATCATACTTCTAAGATTCGCTCACTTATATACTTACATGCGACCTCCTCTTAGCGAAGGTCAGTCCAATGAGCCGAGTCCTAAAAGAAACATTTAAATGTATACCTCATGTAATGTACACACACGTGAAAACTTTGAGAACGAGGCCAAACCGGTTCAATCTGATTGTTTTCTGGTCAGATTAAAGGGTTATAATGTTATGTCATTATTAGGTCAAACCTAAAGTCAGGTGTCGAATTTGATATGTTATAGCTCCATAGCTGATCGAGTAACAAGAAATCACTAATATTACTAAAATAAGAACGTATGACTTAATAATTTATTACTGCTTATTAATGATAATCTACACTATTTAAATTACCAAGCTCATTATCTTTTAAAAAAAAAAAAGAAAATGACCCAATTCGCTCACTTGTAATGGAGGCCGGCCCAAGTATACTACCTTTGGCAATAAATTGTACTGGGCTGCACAACTGCTATAAATATTAGCAACTTCTTGTAAACCCTAACCCTAATCCCAATTTGCCGTCGCGCCGCCGCCGCCGCCGGAACCTGCTTTGCCCTATAGTCCACCGTCGCGATGCCGCCCAAGTTCGATCCGTCTCAGGTCGTCGACGTCTACGTTCGCGTCACCGGCGGCGAGGTGGGCGCGGCGAGCTCACTCGCCCCCAAGATCGGTCCCCTCGGTCTCTCCCCCAAGAAGGTCGGAGAAGACATTGCCAAGGAGACCGCCAGGGACTGGAAGGGCCTCCGAGTTACCGTCAAGCTCACGGTTCAGAACCGTCAAGCCAAGGTCACCGTCGTCCCCTCCGCAGCGGCCCTCGTCATCAAGGCCCTCAAGGAGCCGGAACGTGACCGCAAGAAGACCAAGAACATAAAGCACAACGGCAACATCTCGCTCGACGACGTCGTAGAGATCGCCCGGGTCATGCGCTCCCGATCCATGGCCAAGGACCTCTCCGGCTCCGTCAAGGAGATCCTCGGCACCTGCGTCTCAGTCGGCTGCACCGTCGACGGAAAGGACCCTAAGGATCTCCAGCAGGAGATCACGGACGGCGAGGTTTCCGTCCCAAGCGAATGAGGGCTTTCGCATCTGGTGCATTGTTTCCAGGTGTCAAATTTAGTCCATAATTTTTTCGCTGCTTGTTCCATCTTTCTTAGTTCAGTATCTTTTACTTATTGAACTCTCGCACGAAGAATTTTGCATAAGAATATTTGTATGAGGGTTATGAATGACTTCTGGTCACCATGGATGGTTTAAACATGAATTATTTCTGAGATAAAAAAATGTCATCTTTGAGTTGTGCTAGCAATTAAATTATATTCTTGTTGTCATAAATGTGATTGGGTTTCGTTGCTGGTAACTGTTTTATTAAGAATCCTTTTTCCAGTTATTAAGAACCAGTTTTATGCTTCCTCTTGTTTATGTTCTTGTTATCTTAATTTGATTGGGTTCAATTATTGGTAACTGTGTTATAAAGAGTCATTCTTCCATTTCTAAGAATTTGAGAAATTTCTTCTCAACTATTTCTGAGATAATGTGATCTTTTAGCCATGTTGCAATCAAATTTTATTTGCGACCAAGGTTATATTCTTGTTATTGTAATATGATTGAGTTTACTGGCAACTGCGATATCTATCTTCTCTTAAAAAACTGTGATATATGGAATCATTTGTTCATTTCCAAGAATTTGGATAATCTATGTGTAATTATTTATGAGATAAAAATGTGATCTTTTTGCTGTCTTACTAATCAAATTATATTTATCACCAAGTTTTATACATCCTATTGTTTGTTCTTTTGTTGTTATAATGTGATTTGTTTAGTTACTGGTAAATATGTTATATAGAATCATCCGTTCATTTCTAAGAATTTCAGAAACCTATTCTGAATTATTTCTCAGATGACAATGTGACCTTTTAGCTGTGAGCAATCACATTATGCTTGTGACCACGATTATGCTTCCTATTCATCTTTTTTATCATTTTTTTTCTAAAATCATTTGTCCCTGTCTTAGAATTTTGAGAAATCTACTCTGAATTATTTCCAAGATAAAAATGTGATCTTTTAGATGTGTTAGCAATCAAATTGCAATTTGTGGCTTGTTTATAATTTTGTTGTCATAATATGATTGGGAGATTTTTCCTCAGATAAAAAGTGATTGGTTTTGAGTACTCCCAACTGTGTTATTTGGAAATATTTGTCCATTTCTAAGAATTTAAGAAATCTACCCTGAATATATAGAGTGGCGTATGCAGAGTTGGTTTCTGCAAATTGGTTTATGAAATTAGCCTGCAATATTGTTTTCAGGGAAAGGGAAATGCATTCTAAAAATTTTCTATAGCAAGTACCGTTTGCTTTTATATCGAATCATAATATTATGGGTAACTGGAGTCGTCCAGAACTAACTAGACACTCATGGTCCTCTGAAAGTGAAATCTTGACAATTTGATTCTTTAAATTTAGTAGAATCATGATCGTTTGGTTTCATTGAATTAATTTGAAATTCGATTGTGGTATTAAGAGTATTAGGAGTAGTGGTATTAGGAGTAGTAATTACATTCGATTGTGTGTTGAGTTCCACGCTCATGTTTTTATCAAAGTTTCAGGTCTTGTACACCTCTTTCATTTATCTTTTCATCCAAACAAAGCAGTCATAAGATAACATTTAATATATTTTTTGGCAGACAGAAATTTAAAAATGGGGAAAGTTTTTCCTAAAATTGATATTATATCAATAAATACAGCCTCGATATGGTCCTCATAAACTGTATAAAAAAGAGCTTCGCAACTACCATATCAGGTCTTTTTATCAAGTAAAATGGGGAAAGTTTTTCCTAAAATTGTTATTATATCAATAAATACAGCCTCGATATGGTCCTCATAAACTGTATAAAAAAAGCTTCGCAACTACCATATCAGGTCTTTTTACCAAGTAAGATGGTTATGTATTGTTCTTGGAATGCTAAGAAATGTGCGGGCTCTGGTGCTGAATTTTAAACACATCTGTTTGGGGAATTATTAGTATATCGGGGAATTATTAGTATATGATTAATCTATTCTTCGAACCAAGTTGAACTTTCGAAGGAGACTACTGCAAAAGCGAAAGACCCCCTAACGTCAGGGGCTGACCGTTGAGCCCACTCTGGCCTCGCAGGGCGGGCTAGAGTGGGTGCGAGCTGAACTGCCATAGCTTATGGCTAGAGCAATAGGATGGGGCCCAACAGAGAGAACAGTAAGGATAACGAGTTTAAAGCGGGCGGCAGAAGCAGCGGGCAAGCTTGGTAGGCCAACAGCCCAGTGAACCGGGCGGGGCACTCGATGAAAGGGGGGGCGCACTGAGCAAATACGAGAAATTGACCCCGCTCCGCTTTCTTAAATAAAAGCAAGGACCGCTACGGGAGGTCGAACCAAGGACCTATGAAAGTCGGGGCTCGTCCCCAGTCAATAGTGGATCAAACAAAAGGGACCGTAGCACAACGGATCCTCCACGCACTGGGCATACATCTTCCGTGCGTCACCTGATAAATATTTTTATAAATGATATGTCAATACTTTATAATATCTTTTATTATATTTTTTTCTTTTTTTAAATGCCTTAATTTCATATCATATTGAATATTTCATCGTCGAATTTATCTTATCTATTTGAATTAATTTGCTGAAGATAAATCATTTTTTTCTTATCTCTTGCAAATATATGTACAAAAAAATTATCTTCTCAAATTTTGATAGTCCATGCTTCATAATAGGTGAGCAACTATGACTGTATATACTGATTTTTGCCTGATCCAATTTTGTATATGTTTAAAACCTTACATGAATAAACTTGATTGGCTAACGATATTATATTTTAAGATGGATGAATTTGATACTTATATTTCTTTCCAATCAGAAGGATCCTTTCAGAGGGACCCTTCATAGATAACTTCCGGTTCACTAATCACGTCAGGCCCCAGTTAGTATAAGAACGTCTCTACAATGTTTTAATGCTCAGTTTTGTCAAGTCTTAGCATGCAAAATTTTCCTCGTTCCCTAAAACATGGTATTGTTGTAGTTTTAATGGTATGTTTCCCTAAAACATGCAAAAAATTTCCACTCTGCAAAAGGGATACAAGGAAAAAAAACAGAAAACTATGTCAACCACTGACGTCGTTGTTGTGGGTCACCCACCTTCCTTATAAAGAAATCGTTTATAATGTTTTTTTACACCAAAGGGCAAAGGCCTTGTCTGTCTCAAGTCCTCCATTAGTTCTTCCCTCCTCACCTGTTTAAGTTCCTTCCTTGTTGTTGTTGTTGTTGTTGTTGTGTTTTATTTTTCTTTTACTTTACTTTACTTTCTAAATGATAACAACAGAGAGTTCCTCATCAGCTGTAGAGTCGACCTCGCTCGCCTTGAGCTCCTCAATCTTCTCCACAGCTTCCGTTATGTCCCATCTCTTGTCCACGTTCGGCTCGCAGCATGCCAGTGCGATCTGCAGCAGCTTGAACATCTCCTCCTGGTCTTCTTTGCTCCCCTTCTTCATCTGTCCGTCGAACACTTGGCCCGTCAGCTGCTCCTTGATCACCGACCTCACCCAGTTCGGCAGGTCGACCCCTTCCTGGCCTTGCTGCAGGTTGGTGGCCGAGATCTTCCCCGTCAGGACCTCGAGTATCAACACGCCCAAGCTCCACACGTCGCTCTTCTTCGACGTCTTGTTGTGCTGCTTGCCCTCCGGGGACTTGAACGCCACCATGTGCTGGGCGGCGTGCATCTGGTTCATCACCGGCAGCAGGGCGTAGTCCGTCAGGAGGGGCTCGAAGGAGTCGTTCAGCAGCACGTTGGAGGACTTCAGGTGCCCGTGGGGCACGCTCAGTATCTGGACCTCGTCGTAGAGGTAAGCCAACCCTCTTGCCACTCCCTTGACGATTTTGAGGCGTGCCGGCCAACTGAGCGCCGGAGTGCTCGCGTCACGATTCCCTATCACGCAGAAATGAGCAGGAAATCAGCAAATCTTACAATCGTTTCAAGCTCGAGAATAATTTGTGATCCCTCACCGTGTAGTATGTTGGCCAAGCTCCACTTGGAGATGTAGTCTGTGATCAGTAGCTTTTCTTCCTTCCTGTAGTAGTAGGCCACGAGGGGCAGCAGATTCGGGTGGGACAGTCTTCCCAGCCGCCTCATGTGCTCGTCGAAGTCTCCCTTCCCGACCCTGTTCATGTCCTTGTACCTCTTGACCACCACCGAGGTACTAGTCTGCATGGTGGCCTTGTACGTGCACCCGAAATTGGCCGTCCCGAGCACCTCAGCCGTGGACTTGAGCAGGTCCTGCAGTTCAAATCTCTCCCTGTCCTCCTTCAAGAACGCCAGCCTCGGCGGCTCTCCCGCCCTCCGGCTCCTCGTGCTGCCCTCGTTGGAGGCCGTCCCATCGTCCATGACCTTATCCTCCCTGTACGACTCGTACTCCTTAGTTTTCTCCGGAGACGTAGGCCGCCCGAGCTGCACCTGATTCTTCGGTTCGCGCCGCGGCACGGCGAACACGACCGCGACGATGATTAAAACTGCGGCGAAGACTATGCCGATGACTACGGGAGTGCTCTTGGACGAGCTTTTGGGAGATGGGTCTGTCGACGATGAAGGTGTTGAAGGCGGATTGTTCACGTCCTTGCATGGCGTTCCAACGGCCGCACCGCACAAGCCTTTATTTCCTACAGTACGAGGAAAGCCAAAGTTTTTTATACCGCGAGTTTAATGTTGAAGATGAAGGAATTCTTTTACCTGCAAACGCACTGGCCGCCATCTTGCTGAGTGTCTCCGGAATGGAACCCTCCAAGTTGTTGTTGGCCAGGACGACACGCTTCAATCCCGCCTGCCGGAGATCCGGTATTGCACCGTCGAACTTGTTGTCGTTCAGCACGAGGTCGATAAGTTTGGGCAAGTCGGCGACGGAGGACGGGATCGGCCCAGAGAACTGGTTGTGCGCGAGGTGTATCTTCTTGAGCCACGCCATGTTTGCGAACGCATCAGCCGGGATGGCGCCCGAGAACCTGTTCTGCGACAAGTACAGCGCTTTGAGACCTTGGATCTTGGCCACGTCCGGCATCGGCCCCTCGAAGTCGTTGTTCATGAAGCTGAGGGTGCGAAAGCCCGGCAAGCCCTTGAGGGCGTCGAGGTCCAGCGTGCCCGAGAGGCGCATGTTCTCGAGTTGCAGGCCCGCCACCCTACCTCTGTCGCAGATGACGCCTGCCCAGTTCGCCACGTCCTTGTCGCATGGCGCGGTGCCCGCCGTCCAGCTGCGCAGGGCGCCGGTTGGGTCGGACAAGCGGGCCTTGAACTTGAGGAGATCATCGACGACGTCAGCGGAGTTGGCGGTGTGGAAGACGAGGGACGCGGACAGGAAGAGGAGGGCCAAAAGGAGCGGTGGAGACCACCGTCCGGCCATGGTGCTCGCCCTCCGGCTTCTGCAATGGCTTCTCTGTGTGAAGAGAGGAGGGGAAGTTTGGGGGGTGGACAGGTTTTGATGGCATGCGCACCGGAGAGGGTGGCAGGGAATGGAAGTAGGGAGAGAGAGACGAGGACTGAGGGTTGTCGTTTGACGACCAGAAATAGCTCCTACGTCAACCTTTTTGCACACAAGTTATCTTGAGGTTGCTGTTCATTGGAGAGAAAGGTGGTCAGCCTTCCATTTTTCTTTTTTTTTTTTTCACCATTGTTAATTTTGATAATGGAAGTTATATCAAGGCATTACAAATGTAAGTCTCATCATCCAACTACATGTATCCGAAGATCATTATCACATAAAGAAGAAATCTAATTAAAGAAATATCATCTTACTGTAAAACACCAATATTAAGTTGGTTTGTCAAATTGGATTACTATTTAGAATCCATTAAACTAAAAAAAAAAACATGTTCTTAGGAGAATGAATGGTTGCATTTGTTTTGTTTCTAATGCTTCTTTTGTTAATTCTTTTCATGAGCATAGCCAGCTGTAACTAGAGGAATGTCAATCGCATAACAATTAAAGTTAGAAATTTTGGAAAAAAACATCCTATTTTATTTAAATATTTTTCGACATTAATCTTAATGTGCAAAGAATTCATTCCGCCAAGCGGATGAATCAATATCCCTTATGTTCTCGAAGTAGGGTGCTCGAAACAATACGAAAAAAACCTTAATAATTGACTAAGATAATCAAAATATAGAAACATAACGGAAGACTTTAAACAATGTTGAAACGCGATGAAAGATGTGCACAATCGTGACATGAGTAAAATCGACCAAAGACTTGAATCAAGACTTGACTTAACTTAACTTTGAAAGTATGCTTGACCCAACTTAAATGACATAATCTATAAAATGGTCACCTTATATCATAATTAACAAGGATGAAGGTTATGCACAATATTATAACAACATAAGCAAAAGACAATATAATTTAATATAGTTTGACTCTAAGACAAGTTCACTTCTCATGTACATCGTCCATCATGAACAACCACATGATGTTCCTTCTCACTTGGACAATCCAAAAACATAAACCTATGTCTCGTTAGAATATATGAAGATCAAAATATGGATAAATTATATCATCCCTATCTGTTGTATCCTACGTGCAATGCATATAAACATCATAATAAGTATAGAGAATACAATAGGGTCTTTAATATGAGTTTGTGATAATTCTTTAGTATATTGTTTTCTAATGCTTCTTTTGTTAATTCTTTTCATGAGCATAGCAAGATGTAACTAGAGCAATGCCAATTGCATAACAATTGAAGTTAGAAATTTGGGAAAAATATCTTATTTTATTTACATATTTTTCGGCATTAATCTTAACGTTTCAAGAATGCACCTCACCACGCATACATGCTCGAAGTGATCCTCGAGACGATATAGAACAAAAAACCTTGACCATCTGACTAGCATAATCAAAATATAAAAATATAGTGAAAGACTTTAAACAATGTTGAAACGCGATGAAAGACATACACAATCATGGCATGAGTAAAATCGACGAAAGACTTTAATCAAGACTTTGACATAACTTTGAAAGTATGCTTGACCCAACATAAATAACATATCCATAAAATGGTCACCTCATATTATAATTAACATACACTACCTCATCTGAAGGCTATGTAGTATTATAGCAACATAAGTAAAAGATGACATAATTTAATATAGGTCGACTCTAAGATAAGTCCACTTATCATGTACATCATCCATCAAGAGCAACAACATCATCATTTCTTCTCACTTACATAATCCAAAAGCACATCATTGTTTCTTCTCACGTACAAAATCCAAAAGCATGAAACATATGTCCCGTTAGAAAATGTGAAGATTGAAATATAGATGAATATCATCCTCATGGGCCTTGTAGCCTACATGTCATGCATATAAACATCATAATCAATACGGAGCATCATAGGATTTTTAATATGAGCTTATGATAGTTCTTTAGCACATTATGCGCATGACTTAAACTTAAGTTTACGTTTCGTCATACTTACTTTTTTATCTTACTTATGCATTGTCAATATAATGAATATTCTAATTCATTTTAGATTTACGTGACATTATTAATATAATATACTATTAGACATAACATCTTGACATTGACCTTCAATGCATATAGCTCTTGTGACTTAGGGCCTGTTTGGCTTAGCTGATAAAAAATATCTGATAAGCACTAATGCTGATAAGCAATTTAAGTGCTGATACTTATTTTAAAATATAAGTAGTTACATGTTTGGATAAAAGTGCTGATAATATCAATAAGTAGTTATAATGTTTATTAAAATAAATATTGACTAATATACCCTTAAAGTTATATGATAACAATATTAAAAGATATGGATAAAAGAGTAATATAGTTGGTTAAAATTAGTAAGTCAACAACTTTACAAATAAGCAGGGGGGACCCTGCTTATTTTTTTTCAACTTATAAGTAATTATCTAACAACTTATAAGTAAATATTTTTAGTTACCAAACATGAAGATATTCTAAAAATTACTTATAAGTAGTTTTAACCTACTTATAAGCTTAGCCAAACAGGCCTTTAAATTTATCTTTCATGTCATTCTTAATCTTTGACCTTTTATCATGAGATAAATTTTAGAAGTTAATCATTTAACTTCACTTATGTCATCCTTATGATTATATATTTTTTTTATTATCTTATTTTGATTAAGGATCGTTATGGACACCATCTTATTTTGATTTATTAGATCAGAGATGCATCTTTGTGCTCCATCAACCCATTTAAAATTTTAAGAATTTAATCCAATGAAGTGTCTACCTTGTTAGCTTGAGTATGTGCACTAAACTTATCTCAATACATTTTTTATTACAATACATCAGACAATGTTACAAGCATTACATGATTTATCTTTTAATCTTACTTACCGTTGAGCATGCATATTGTTTCTAGATTATTGCAATTGATCAATTATTTTATAGATCCTTGCCATAAATAGCCAATTCATAACTTAGCATTCTTTATTATCATAAAGACATGCTTCATTTAGTTGTAAACGGATAAGATTCAAATCTTTTGAAATAAAAAGTCATAAATCTTAATTCTAATTAGACCGATCAAATTTTCTCTTTAGCCAATCGAGATAGGTTAGATCAATCACTCAACCAACGCCCATGTGTTTGAATGTGATACTTGATTGATCACTTAAGTGGGAGAGGTTCATTCAGTCGGTGAGTCAACCGGCGTCACTATTATGATTGTGTTCTTCGACGCACGGATAGGGTGGCCGAAATTGCTCTAGCCGACGGTTCAACTAGCCATTGAGAAACTATGAAAAATCTGAATTGTTCTATGATTTTTTTTCAAGGAGACGTTTCCCTCACAATAATCTTTGTAGATTACTAGTAATCTGAAGTTAAAATTACCCGGCCCACCAGATTACCCTGTTTACTTATTTTAATTCGTAGGCAATCTGAATTGCCTAGCAATGCAGATTGCCTATGAAGTGGTAATTCACATTACCTATGAGGGGGATGTCTATCCATATTACCACCCAAGTGACAATCTTATTTATATTAGTTTTCCTCTTTTCCCTTTTAAATCTTCCATAAATAAAACATAACACAATAATAAATTATCATATAATAATAACAATAGCACAAATAATAATAATAATAATAATAATAATAATAATAATAATAATAATAATAATAATAATAATAATAATAATAATTTATTATTATTATAGATTAATGACCATAATAAATATTATTTAAATAATATTATATTATTATGATCATATTATGAATTAAAATATAGCACTAATTGTTATTTATAAGTATTATTAGTTAGACTAATTTTTTTAAAAAATTATTATTATTAATTATAAAGATTATTTTATTATTATTTTAATTTGAAGGGTATTAATTACTTAAATTCATTAATTTGTGAATTCATAATTTAACTTAATAAATTTTAATTCAATAATACAAAATTTTTAACTTAATAATATTTATGAAGGGTATTTTGGTAAAAT
>LTAE01003102.1:2141-39268 GCA_001647135.1 Pontederia paniculata | reverse complement strand
ACGGCTTGTGTTGGTGCAGACGGCGCCGGTGCAGAGACGCGTCTGAGAGGCGTCGGAGGAGCACATCGCGTTGAGAGCGTCTTTGAAAGGCGCGTCGCATCGGAAGAGCGTATCGTCGGAGAAGCGCGTCGAAATGGCCGAATACGACCTGCGTTGGTGCAGACGGCGTCGGTGCAAAGACGCGTCTGAGAGACGTCGAAGGAGCGCGTCGGAAGGGCCGAATGCGGCCCGCGTCGGTTCAGGATTCGGGAGGGGCCGGACGCGTTGAGCGCGTGTCTGAGGGGCGCGTCGTTGGAGGAGGAAGGCACAACGACGTCGTGATAGAAAATGGTCCGTGTCTACAGAACACGGTCCGTATCGTGTCAAGGGGTCCACCGACGAATCTGCAGAACGTGAAAAAGAAAGAGGAGAAATTTTTTTTTATTATGACTGATACCATGTTAGAAGAGTAAGAATGGAAAAAATATTTTTCTATGTCAATTCTGGCGAGTTTGTAATCTATATATAGTACATGAAGGAATCAAAAGAATAACCACCAATATCTATCTAATCTAACTAGAGAAGATTATCTAATTTAAATAAATCTAGATAATCACAAATCTAAATAACATCAGATCTGGATAATATCAAATTTGAATAATATTAAATCTTTACAAATGATAAGATTAGATTATCTAACAGAAGAAAATAATAGAGAGTAAAGTAATTTTGTTTCAAGAATAAGCTTACTCACATTGAATTAAAGATATTGGACTAAGTGGTGGATTAAAAAAATATATTCCGTGAATAATAACAAGGCAGCCAAGCTGGGCGGAGAAGACTACAAGTGAGATATAGGGTTAGCATGTTTTTATACTATTGTAGCTCCCCGAGTCATGACTCATGGAATATCAAGTAATTATCAAATACGAGTGATGGTTTATGACATCTCCATCTTCTTCTATCTAGAAAAGACAAATATTAAAGCGTTTAAGAAGGAAGTTAATAAGAGCAGGATGAGAGTAAACTGACATGAGAGTCGACTGACATTCAACAATATTTCTTTTCTTTATATACTATGTACAAAATACATTAGACTTTTCTAGCCCTAATTAATTAAGAAGCACTAAACAAATTGCAAGTTCAATTCTTGAAATGTCAAGAGTTCATCTTTTTAAACTCTGATTTAAATTAAAAAATAAATTGCATTACATATTGGCAAACC
Source organism: Pontederia paniculata (assembly GCA_001647135.1). NCBI lineage: Eukaryota > Viridiplantae > Streptophyta > Magnoliopsida > Commelinales > Pontederiaceae > Pontederia > Pontederia paniculata. The sequence continues at coordinate 38,064 of LTAE01003102.1, read as the reverse complement.
AAACAAATAATATACAATGCATTAATATGTTATTAATAATTTTAGTTAAAGTACTTAATAATAAATACTTACGAAATTGGGAAAAAAATCAAGTGAACTAACTGTATTTCAAAATTTCAGTTTTGGCACACTTTTTTTTTTTGGTATTCAGGCAGGCCACTAGAGCCAAAACCACTCACCAAATTGCATTTGTGCCTGGACGCCTAACTTTGAATCTAATGGTCAATTCCTTATATTGTTGACTATATATTACAAGTATATGTGCCTGCATGTTACAGGATGCATATGTTATGAGTGAATAACGCGTCAAATCGTACGATCCTAAGCAATACTTTTTTCAAGTGTTTGACTAGCTGCATTAAATTCTCTCTTCTACTTTACAACTCTAATGATCCAGCCACCAAAATATGTCATGAGAGTAAACACACAAAAAATGTCCTGCTGCTGCTGCTGCTGCTGCTGCTGCTGCTGCTGCTGCATGGTTTCTTACCAACAAAAGGTCCACATAACTCTCTATATAAGGTCAGGCACTACTACTGCCTCAGTACTTCAATTCATGCAGTAGATCGAGTAGTAGTAGTAGTAGGAGAGAGAGAGAGAGAGAGAGAGAGAGATCTGCTGCTGCTGCTGCTGCTGCTGCTGCTGCTGCTGCATGGTTTCTTACCAACAAAAGGTCCACATAACTCTCTATATAAGGTCAGGCACTACTACTGCCTCAGTACTTCAATTCATGCAGTAGATCGAGTAGTAGTAGTAGTAGGAGAGAGAGAGAGAGAGAGAGAGAGAGATGAGGCCTTCCATGTTGCTAGTTTTGGTGGCCCTCAGCACTACCATTACTGTCTTCTCTGATGCAACTTATACAAATTATTATCCCATTAATCCTCCAAAAATTCCAAAGCCTCCAAGGCTTCCATTTGCTTACTGCAAGAACCCTCACTTCTGGAGGTGCTATGGCATCCCCCACACCTGCCCCCCTGGTTGCCCCAAGCAGTGCGAGATCGACTGCAAGCTCTGCAAGCCTTATTGTGGTATTGTATAATTTAATTATAGTTATTTTTATTGCTCATGCAGTTATATAGATTAAGTAAGGTGCACATATATCTTTCTTTTCTTCGACATTTTCCACTAATTAATCATTAAACAAATGACTATATTCATGTAAAAGTTAATGGTATTTATAAGTTATCGAAACTTAATTAAGAATGAACTGTGCATGTTTGCACGTAAACTAAGTTTATTTCGTGCATGCATATTGTGCACAGCATGCGACAAGCCCGGTGCAGTCTGCCAAGATCCGCGATTCATCGGCGGGGACGGCATCACGTTCTACTTCCACGGCAGGAAGGACATGGACTTCTGCCTCGTCTCCGACTCCGACCTCCACATCAACGGCCACTTCATCGGCAAGAAGAGCCCCAAGGGCAGGGACTTCACCTGGGTCCAGTCCATCGGCGTCCTCTTCGGATCAGGTCACCAGCTCTACCTCGGCGCCAAGAAGGTCTCGCAATGGAATGACCTCGACGACAACCTGCTCATTCGGCTGGACGGAGCGGACGTCGAGGTTCCGTCGGGAGAGGGCGCGGAATGGACGTCCCCAGATGCAGCAGGACTGCTGACCATCAGGCGCACCAAGGAGGAGAACGAGGTGGTGGCGGAGGTCGCCGACTTGTTCAGCATAACGGCGAGGGTGGTGCCCATCACCGAGGAGGAGTCGCGGGTGCACGGGTACGACATCCCGGAGGACGACTGCTTCGCGCACCTCGAGCTCGGCTTCAAGTTCAGCACGCTCAGCGCCGCGGTGGACGGAGTTCTGGGGCAGACGTACGTGCCCGGGTACCAGAGCAGGGTCAAGATCGGCGCTGCCATGCCGGTCATGGGGGGCGCAGACAAGTACTCGTCGTCGCATCTGTTTGCTACCGACTGTTCCGTGTCGAGGTTCGGAATGGATGTCGGCGACGAGCTCGAGGACCTCCCGGCGATGGCCTGCGGGACTAAGATCGGAGGTGGGAATGGCATTGTGTGCAGGAAATAAATGAGAGATCGACTGCAATGGATTCATAGAAATGAGATGGATCTGTGAAGAAGGATTGAATTAAATAAATGTTATGCATGTATTAATCATGCATTCAGTTTAACTTATTTGTTTCTTTACCAATTCAGAAATAAAACCTGGGTTAAAGTCCCCAGTTGAGAACTTAAGATGGATAGGAGGTGGGAATGGCATTGTTTGTTTATTTTTATTGGCTTAAAGTTATTAAGCATATTTAGCACTTTACAATCGATCTATTAGTTGGGACTCTAACTACTATTGAATTTCGCATTATCTTGAGAGGTGTTAGTCTTTATTTTGATTCTTGTCCACTACAGATCTCAAAGAAGAAAGTTTGGTTAGCACAGACTGGTAACGAATTTGTGTTTTGGAATTGAGAGATGATGAAATTAATAGTCCTGATTTCAAGTTTTTAGAGTTCAGAGTTATCAATTTGGTCATGATTTAACTGTTCAAGTAAAAAAAAATCGAAAAGAGAAACAAAATAAAAAGAAATATGTAAAATAACTAATATTTTATTATTAAGATCCTGAAATAATGCAACCCATGACATATAATCCACATGCCTGTTGGAATGTCCATAGATGCTTTCATTCATTATATGTAATGTTTGTATACCTAAATGAATATGCAAAATATATATCACAAGCTTCCCTTGGTCTAACTGCACACTTGACTTATTAGAAAGTTTTTTTTTAAAATATATGAAGAATATTGAGCTATATATTCCTACGCTACAACTGAACTAACGTTTCCTGATTTTATCAAATTCTTACATAGTAACAGATTCATTTTTGAATGCCGTATAGTCATCTAACTTGACGAGAATAAATTAGTCCTTTTTTTTCATTTGTCAATATAATTTTCGAGGTTTTATTTTGACTCATTTTGGTCATCTCAAACTACACGTCCGATTGTAATGAGTGAAATTATTTCGAAAAACTGGAACTTCAAATTTTATAAAACGATGAGGAATTACTTAACTAGCCCTTCTTTCATGACTCTTAAAAGCTTCATACTTCATAACACCCTTGTCAAGCTGGACAAAAGCAATGGACAAATTGTCTTCTATTTTATTCATTGAACCGATCTTCAGCTGCTATAATGGAGTATGTGTAATACCCAAAATTTCCATCATAATAAATGGACGGTCAAAATTTAAAATTTTTTTAAATAAGAGTTTGAGCTCAATCCCTCACCTATATAAATCCCTAACCACAAGAAATAATTTCTCGAAAATCTAAAAATTCTGCCCTAGCCGTCATGTGAGTTCTCTCTCCTCTCTTCTCCTTCTCCTCTTTTTTTTATTTTCTCTCTCAAGCTTCAACATCGGAATTGGTGTCAGGAGAAGGTGACGCAGAGGACAACGCGCAGAAGGAGAGAGACAATCCAAGGCGTGAGACATATAGAAGATAACTACAAGGTTATGTAAAATGACGGATCTCCTTAGAATAGGTTTTTATGATAGATCAATACATGCTAGGGCTTTTTACGATATTATGATAGATTTTATATGATTTATCTACCCTAAAAAAGTTTTACATGATATAGATTGATTAGAGATCCGTTCATAAATATAAGAATGCATATGATGTAATTTTTAAAGTAAAAAATTATAAAAAAAATGTGGTATTATAGATTCCCATATAATAATATATCTATATGAAAATTTTCGAATCTATTCAAAGAAGAAAAAAAGGATGAAACACGTCCAGAAATTTCCCATCACGGGCCGTGACGGCGATAGACGGCGCGGTCGCGGAATTTGCCGAGATCTTCCGTCACGACCATGACGAACATGTCACGGGCCGTGACGGCGACGGTCACAACCGTGACCATCCGGTCACGGACCGTGACGATGACAAGAATAAACCACCCAGGCACGGCCGTGACGACTTCGTCACAGGCCGTGATGTCGAGTCATGAAAGATCGTGATGCCTACCGTGAAATTGCTTGCACCAGGGAGATCCAACGCCCCTACTCACCACCAAGGGAGTTTCACGGGCCGTGACGATACGTTACGAGCCGTGAAGGATAAGAAAGCATGTGCAATCGTCGATCGCGCCGGTGAACTGGGTTCACGGCCACGAAAGGAACATCACGGACCGTGATGATATGTAACGGGCCGTGAAGCATGATATGAAGGAAAAGTAACGATTGTGATATGAATATCATGGGTCGTAAAATCGACAGTCACAGACGTGATATGTATTTCACGAGTCGTGACAGGCTTGATAAGGATATTGATAATAAAATAATTGATGGATGCGAAACCCTAACCCTAAACGGCCATATTGATTGATGAAATATTGATGTGATTGTATTGATTGATTGAATATGAATTGATGATCGGTGTAATTTTAGGTGTCTTTAAATGATAACATAGCTCAAGATAGAATTTAAAAGCTATAATGATTGTGCTTGAACTTAAGTTTGAAGAGGAGGAACCCTCCTTTCCCCCCCNGAATTTAAGCTTGAAGAGGAGGACCCCGGCTATTGCGTCTCTTAGGGGACTATTGTTATTACGTTTCTTCGGGAACCATTGTGTTCCTTCTCCAAGGGACTATTGCGTTCCTTCGGAAACTATTATATTGATATGAAAACTTGGTCAGAGAGAGATGATTTAGCTAGTCATATTGGCACCGGGGGGACAATCTAAATCTTATTGCATTAATAAAGGCTCACACTGATTGATAATGAATGTTTCATATAAGGCAAGATAAATAGAGAATGATATATTAATGATGACTTAAGTATATTGAAAAGAAAGTATACTGTCCTCACTAGATGAGACATGAATTGCTACTTTTGTCATCCATGGAGTATTGAGATTGAAAGATAAAGAATTGTTCATATTGAAATATTGAAATTATTAAAGTATTGTTAATTGATATTCATGTTCCATATTGAGCATCTTATTTATGCCTTTTACATATTGAGTGTCAAAACTCACGGGAGGTTTTATCTTCTCTGCTAATTCAAATCTACAGGTCGTCCTGAGGATAATTAGGTACTGATGATGGTGTTGATGAGGATGCAACTCGTGATAGTCTACTTGCACATGTCATAGGATCCTGATCTAAGATTGAGTCTTATGATTTTGTCATGGAGAGGATGATGAACTTTACTATTTTAGTATTCGGTTATAGTCTATTGTTGGATTTTAGCATGCTGTTGAAATTGATGTAACAGACTAATTAGTATTTTATATATGTCAAAGATGTTTAATTTTAAAGTATTATATTTATATGGTATGACCCTATAATTGACCGGTCAAATGATCAAACTAAAGATAATGATATTATATGGTAGCGTCTTTTAAGTCTTTATTTTGTCTAAGTGGTAGGATATGAATTTGAAGGCGTTACAATATCAACATAAAACGTTACTAACTTTTGTTTTCAGATGTCTTTAGCCGAAACAAAGTGGTGCATGTAAGTAACATTGTGAGTTGGAAAAAACCAAGAGAATTAACTTTATTAGCATTAGTAAAATGGACCGACCTATATATAATGCCCTAGGAATACCATACAAAACAATCACAACTAACATAAAAATATAAATAAACTAAGTATAATATATAATGTATCAGAACTTTTAAGCCATCATCAATTAAGTTTGATTGATATAAACGATTAGTGAGTTTGTGTATGAACTAATAGTCCTAAGTTAGAGTTTCGAAGTCAACAATTTGATCAAAATTTAACCTTTGTCGCTCTCATCCGAACATCGAAATAGTCGAGTGCTAATAATTCCGAACCCCGATGGATCATATGACCGCGAAAAAATTAGAACACAATACGTTTTTATTAAATTATTTTGCCATATTTTTTTTAAATGTCAAATTATTTTATCAAATTGCATGCAGGAAATAAAAGAATTGCAGTGTGCCAATATATCCTCCGTTGACCACTATATCTAACTCCAAGACCACTCACTAAATTGCTTCTGTACCTAAACGCCTAACTTTTGAATCCGTTGGACTTCCTTAAATTGTTGACTATATATTACATTCATATGTATATACCTGCACTGCAGTTTTAAAGGATACATATGTTATGAGTGAATAACGCGTCCAATCATATGATCCTAAGAAATCTTTTTTCTAGTGCTTGACTAACAGCATTCTCTCTTCTGATTTACAACTCTAGTGATCGAACCACCGAAGGCAAGCAAAATGTCAACACAGAAAGCACCCAAAAAAAAAATGACATGCTGATGCTGCATGGTTTCTTACCAACAAAAGGCCCACATTAACTCTCTATATAAGGTCTGGAACTACTGCTTGCTCAGTACAATTCATGCAATAGATCGAGCAGTAGTAGAAGAAGAAGATCCAGAGAGAGAGAGAGAGAGAGAGAGAGAGAGAGAGAGAGAGAGAGAGAGAGAGAATGATGATGATGAGGCCTTCCATGTTGCTAGTTTTGGTGGCCCTCAGCACTACCATTAGTGTCTTCTCTGATGCAACTTATAGTAATTATTATCCCATTAATCCTCCAAAAATTCCAAAGCCTCCGTGGCTTCCATTTGCATACTGCAAGAACCCTCACTTCTGGAGGTGCTATGGCATCCCTCACACCTGCCCCCCTGGTTGCCCCAAGCAGTGCGAGGTCGACTGCAAGCTCTGCAAGCCTTATTGTGGTACGTACTGCATATAATTTATTTATTAGCTCTTTCTTGATTGCTCATGCAAGTCTTTTGTAAATATAATAACTCCACATTGTTCGTTGATTAAAAGTAAGTGTTGCAACTAAAATGACAATATCCATATAAAAGTTGATGATATTTATACGTTATCAAAACTTAAGAATGAATCATGCATAGTTTGCACGTAAACTAAGTTTGATTTCGTGCCTGCATGAATTCATGTACACAGCATGCGACAAGCCCGGTGCAGTCTGCCAGGATCCGCGGTTCATCGGCGGGGACGGCATCACGTTCTACTTCCACGGCAGGAAGGACATGGACTTCTGCCTCGTCTCCGACTCCGACCTCCACATCAACGGCCACTTCATCGGCAAGAAGAGCCCCAAGGGCAGGGACTTCACCTGGGTCCAATCCATCGGCGTCCTCTTCGGATCAGGCCACCAGCTCTACCTCGGCGCCAAGAAGGTCTCGGAGTGGAACGACCTCGACGACAACCTGCTCATCCGGCTGGACGGAGCGGACGTCGAGGTCCCGTCGGGAGAGGGCGCGGCGTGGACGTCCCCGGACGCACAAGGACTACTCAACATCAGGCGCACCAAGGAGGAGAACGAGGTGGTGGCGGAGGTCGCCGACTTGTTCAGCATAACGGCGAGGGTGGTGCCCATCACCGAGGAGGAGTCGCGGGTGCACGGGTACGACATCCCGGAGGACGACTGCTTCGCGCACCTCGAGCTCGGCTTCAAGTTCAGCACGCTCAGCGCCGCGGTGGACGGAGTTCTGGGGCAGACGTACGTGCCCGGCTACCAGAGCAGGGTCAAGATCGGCGCTGCCATGCCGGTCATGGGGGGCGCAGACAAGTACTCGTCGTCGCATCTGTTTGCTACCGACTGTTCCGTGTCGAGGTTCGGAATGGATGTCGGCGACGAGCTCGAGGACCTCCCGGCGATGGCCTGCGGGACTAAGATCGGAGGTGGGAATGGCATTGTGTGCAGGAAGTAGATGAGAGATCGAAGAACGTGAAGCTGAAATGGATTCATACAAATGAGATGGATCTGTAAGTGGCTTTTGAAGAAGGATTGAAGTATCTAAATGTTATGTATTCATCTAATAGTGTGTTTGTTTCCATGCATTCAGCTTAACTTATTTGTTTGTTTACCAATTACTAAATAAAACTGTGTAATGATAAGTTTAATATATTTTGTATTTCGAGTAAAATTATTTTTACTCTTTGTCTCGATTTCGAATTAGACGTACCCAAAATAAATATTTTGTATTCCTATAGAAAAATGGAAATAATATTGATAATATATGCACCATTCGATTTGCAAGTACTTGTTTCTGTTTTGTGTCAACCTTTGCAATTATCTATTCTCGTTAACGTTATATATATAGGAAACATTATCACACGTACTATAAGAAATAGGAGAAAATGTTATAATACAGATGTTAACTTAATCAATCAGAAGCCATTATTAGTATCCCTGACCAACATCTTGTGCATACGATATACGTCTGAAATTTCTGTATGGATGGACTTTAATAGTTAATTTTAGACGATAGAAATTGTTGAAGTCTCTACACATAAATGCTTCTGTTTGTGATTATATTTTTATAATCAATTAAGCATATTCATTTTGATTTTTTTCCCTATTTTTGGGTTTAAAGTTATTAGGCATATTTATTACTTTACAAATGATTAATTAGACTCTAACTAAAATGAATATTACTTTATCTTGAGAGGTGTGAATCTTTGTTCCGATTCTTGTTCATTATATAATTATCTTGCAAAGAGAGAAAATAATATAAATATGTTGGTGTTGTTTGGCTCCTCCATGATAATAAGATTGGTAATTTGAAAATATATATATTATTTTTTTGAAGCTCGAACCAATGATGCTTTTATCTCACATATTCACAGTGAATTTTTTTTTGTTGCAGCTTTTCCCCTCATTATTTAGAGAGGCTAAATTTAGTGCTTGATTAGAATTAGGAAAATAAGATATATTCTGAATGTTATTATGCTGCCAAACAAGCCTTCAGTAAAGTATCCTTATTAATATTTTAGAGAAAAGTGGCCTTTTAAAGATGATGCTGACCATCATATTCAGTTTTTATGGTTCGGCATCAAATCTTTAACAATTATTTTGAAATTTTAATTAAATTTTATTATGGATGGTTAAAATTGAATTCACTGATTCCTGCAACTGAAGAATGAAGAAATTGCAACCCTGATATATAATCCATATGTAACTTTCAAAAGTGTGTGTACCTAAATGAATATGCAGTGTAAATAGCACAAGCTTCCTTGTGCTAGTCTAACTGCATATTTGACTAATTATAAGAATGCTTTTTATACATATGATCCGAATCAGTTTGAGAAGCAGATTGAATTCTATCTTCCTACACTACACTTAAACTAATGTTTCACACTGACCATCAAATCACACTATGCACTCTGGTTAGGTAACAAGCAACTAATACATATGCATGATTGAAGAAACAACAGAAACATGCATGCTATTAAACAATATTCTACTAGATAAGTGTAAACACTTGGAAATTGGGACGAAAATTATCGTTTGTAGGCCACATCAAAGTTTTTTTTTCCTACCTAGACTGAGTGGATTTCATACCTGGAATCACGTTTGTGAACCAGAATTTTTGCTTTGTTTCCCTCTTAAAAAGGGTCTAGTATATGAAAGAAAATGAAAATAAAGAGTAACTCAATGCATTGCAGATCCAAGTTATAGATTCATCAATGTGACATCTAAAGATACAAACACTAGTTATGATGTTCTTATTAAATCAGGCATGAGCCATCCGTGTTTCAAAAAATTGAATTATTGAATGATGTCCCCCGATTTCATCAAATGCTTTACATATATTACCTGGTAACTTGATAACATGTGCATTTTGAATGCTGTACATTAAACAACTTGTATGTGCGATCAGTCATATAACTCGGAGGGAATTGACATCCCCTTCTTTTGTCACTTGAAACAAGAAGATGATCCTTCCTTCACAACACAATTGTCAAGCTGACAAAGCAATGGACAAATTCTCCATATTTTGTTCATCGAACTGACCTTTCAGAAGCCTAACCTCTAATGATCAATCGTAATACAAACAGCTGTCGATGTTTCACCATGATTTAACTCAAGGTCGGAGAACTTAAAGAACCTTCGGCGACAAACCCTGATGCTTCTGCTAAAGTTTCCAAGTCCTGTTCACCATTCAAGATCTGCAAAGAGAATTAAGATTGGCTTGCATTGGAGAAACTAGAAAAAAAAATTTCAGAATCTTAAAATAAAAATGAAGAAACAAATCAAAAGTTAAAATAAAAGCCCCCAACATCTGGCTATTCTCAAAGCTCAAATAATAGCTAGTATTTTGACTTAGGTCAGTTTGGTTTGATGCAAGTGAATGTAGGTGGATGTAAATGAAAATTATATGATGAATATTCACGGTAGTTAAAAATCTGAAAAGTGAATTGTGTTTGGTTGAAGTTTGGAATATTATGTAAGTGGTTAACTAAAATAAAATTTATTCTATTTATCAGAAAAATAAATAATCGAATATAAGTGAAATATTCTCATAATTAAAAAAATATAAACAATAAGTGATTTAAATAAATATTCAATTACCAAATATCATTTCTATTTTTTCTAATATTATTAAAGTAATAAGCAATATAAATAGTTTTTTTAAATAAATATTTAATTTTATTATTTTTTTGAAAGGTATTTAATTTTATTATTATGTTGTTAATTTATATCATTTTCAATTTAACAGCTTGTTGATATTTCTATTTACTATATCTATATTTTTATTTGTTATCTTTTAAATGAACATTGTATTTTTATTTTATTTTAACTATGCTTGTACTTAATTATTTTAAGTTTCATTTTTTATTAACTTTAATATTTCTAAAATTTGTACATGTTATATTTTTACCTTTTCATTTTAAGTTTTTTCAGGTATAATTTGCATTTTTACAACTATTTTAATTCTTTTTTTTTTTTGCAAAAGTAGTTGGTTATGTAATTATCTCATTAAATTTAATTTGTTTTAGTATTTTCACTGTTTTTCCTATCATTTTTAATTATTATGAGGTATTCATTATTTAAGTTTTCTTACTTTCTAGCTATAATTTTAAATTTTCATTATACTATTTATTGTATTTATTTTTTGACTAGAAATTTTTAAAATTGTTATTTTATGCACAAATTTTTATATTATTCTTGTTTTTTTATAAAAATCAATATTTCATTTATATTTCATTATTTCCTTATTTCTTACTTAATTTTTTGTGTTTCCCGATGTTGCAAATGCATTTGCAGCACAATCCCCTATGCAGGAAATGCTTTACATCCAGCACTCACCACTTACTGACAACCAAACAGGATTTTTGTTATTGCTACAACTGCACTTGCTGTAAGTAGCTTTACAGCCAACAAACTGGTCCTAAGCAAGCTACAAAGCCCATATGCTATTGGAGATTACAGCTCAAAATGATTACTCATCCATACTTTCGCAAATTCGACTCTGCAGTGAGTTGGCAGGGATTGCAGGGGTAATATGTGTGATTTTACATATTATCCAATGGGTTGTTGACCCAGCCCCACCATACATATTGTTTATGAGCAGATATGTACATCGCATGGTTTTACACAGGAAAACAGTGAAAACATCTCTGTGACAGCAGTGGGTGTATATCCCTGGACCGCATAAAATCAATGTCTCTTGTGTTTCTAGTGTGTTTTTCCTCCTTGTATTTTGTTCTTTCTTAATGTATATTATTTAGCAATTTGAGGTGAATGGTTGTAACATGGAAAATTTCTTCACAAGTTGGTAATTATCTATGGAAAATAATTCATATTCAACTAGTCTGATGTCTTTAGAGGACATAGTAATAGACTCTGAAGGTGTCTTCTCGAGAATTTTATTCTCACCTCAGATGTAAAGTGCCCATGACATAACATGATGCTAATAAGAATTAAGTATTCAACGGGAACTAAAATTTTACCTTGTCCTTTATGAACCATGTCGGAAAGCCTTCAAGTTGACGAAATGCACATTCGGCAGTCATTTGTTTTCCCTTTCCAGCACCGTTAGGAAAGCATTCAACATAATCTAATATTTTCGCAGCTTCAATTCCAAACATCTATTCAACAGTTAAAATGAGAAAATTAGAGACAAGCATACTGAAAATTATTTTGAATTTCAGAACTCAACACTGAGCATTTTCTTCTCCTGGAGAACCACTCAAGGAACAAGCATGAACAGACTTAATAGATTATTAATCCTATGCAGGGAGCATCTATTCATATACAAAAGGATGCATCCAGTTATCAGGAATAACAAGAGATTTTTTATTGATTCATACTAGCTAGTTGGGTGCAACTTAAACATTGATCTTTTTAAGATGCTAAATGGAGTATCAAGATATAACATTGCTAACCTCTGTTTTTAAATATCTTGATCTGAAACGAAGTCGTGCATATACATTGTGAATTAGAAAAGCGAAGAGAAGCAACTTCACTAGTATCAGTATCTATATATAAAATTGACCTAGAAAATAGTACAAAACAATAACAACTAGTACAACAAAAACTAAGTAATAAATAAAAAAGAAGTTATGCTATTTTTCAAGCTGTGATATGATTATCAAGTATGCTAGGTTATTTTGAAGAATCATGGGCTTGGCTACTAGACCTCCATGAATAATAGAAGCAGAAACAATGAAGAAAAACACAGCACATCTAGATGTTGCAAAATCAATCAAAAACAGGATCAGCAAGTAACACAAGATCAGGCAATATCAGTGCAAAACAAAAAAAAGTCAACTGAAGACATGATCACTAGGAAGATAGAACGTATAGACATAATAATGCAGGCAAATACAAAGTCGGTTAAAGACAAATATAATATACATAGAAGATAAGCAAAAAAATAATTCAGCATCTGGTACAAGGTCCATGACCACCCGAACGCCCACAATTAAAAAGAAAAAGTTTATAGTCAAAATAATAACAGTCAAGCAGAAATTCAACAAATATCATGGACATATGAAAACAATGGCGACTTGTCCAGCCACATCATCAATTAGGAAAGATGACACATAACAACATCATCAAGCAGATCCAAGGGCAATGCAGCCACTCACATCAACAGAAAAGATTCATTGAAGCTAAAGTGAACAGAAAATACAATAGTGATAAACACATGTACATCAAGAAATGTGTAGGCACAAAACATGGCCATCCACCTGAGAAATGGACAAGTATTACATATTCAAACAGTTGAGAATCAAAGATATAAGCTTGGATCCTTCAGATGATAAAGTCATTTCTAGACTGTGATCGTAGTAGTAGCAGTAGAGGGCATATCATTGGCTTTGTGAGCAAACCATATGAAAGCAATCTGTGGCACAAAAAGTCATCTTGCATTTGTCATAGTTTGCTCATATTCTATCACCAAAGGTTATGCCATAGTTTCAATCCCACATTCTTAACAAAGGGTAGGATAAATTTGGAGGCGACATTGATGCTCATATAGGTAACAGCAAATTAGCTACCGTTGATTCTAGCAAATGACCAAAAGTTCATGCATAAAGTTAATCAAATAACTGATAACTTCCGACTTTCAGATACAACAACCTCCTTTGATAGTGATGTTGATCTGTAAATAGGATTACCTGCTTTTGTTCATTACAATGAGAACACCAGAAAGCCCCATACATTTTTGCACCTATTGATCGTAGGTGTTTCGCAAGAGATATAGCAAACGGGGTTGATTGATTTGTTATCACAGTTTCATATGGCTCCAGGACAATGTCATCTGAACTGTATATACATACACAAATAAAACAGGCAATAAAGTTAATCAGATATAAAAAAAAGAAAAGAAACTTGGCACATATTTTCAGCTAAATTCATGGTACAAATGTAAACATCAAGAATGCAAAAATGAAGCAAGAACCAACTAACAAGATAACATATTGATGAAGACTAAATCTAACCCTAATTCTAAACTAAATTATCCACTTAAACCTAGACGAAATTATCCACTTAAAAGAGAAATCAACTAAACCAGAATTTTATTCATTCAAGCATGTTTCTATTACAATCTTATGGGGTTTATGTAGAGTTCTAAACTCTCATATAATCATAACATGGAAACCTAATTAAAGGAAAACTACTCAGAAGGCCTAAACCAAACTAATGAGCTAAAGGCCCGTAACTTATCTTGATCTGGGTCACATATATTTCAAGCTATCAAAGAAAATCAATTCATGTACAAATGTAAACATCAATAAAATGAAAATGAATATCCATATATGCAGAATCATAACAGTTGTTTTTTGAAAGGAAAATCATAACAGTTCTTAGACCATCATCTGAAGCCTAAAGCAACAAAAGGGTCATGAATTCATGATGGTGATTTATACATGTAATATAATGGGGATCCATGTTTCGTACAGCGCCAACTTATGATTTACATATGTTTTGTAAAATGGGAATCCTCACAATTCTACAGTTTTTTTGGCAAAAAAAAAAAAGTTATGATATCAGAGATGTCAGCTAAGCTCTTCTAAAGTGCTAAAGGAAATTATTTCTGATAAACAATAAAGATAGACAATAAGTATACAGAAGTTTTCAATAGAAAAGACAGTTTTCTCAGTCGGGTCGAATATCAATTTTCTGCACCGCTATATCCTACATCCAGAATCACGAAGCCGTTGCACCCACAATCAAAATACCTACTTAGAGTTGTTATTAATCCGACTATTTTTAAACAATGGAGATTTCAAGTGAAGGTTAAAACAAAGAATCATAACATTTGTTTCACTTCCAAGGTAGGTTATCTCCTGCTAGTAAGATTTCTCTTGGAATTTGTTACATTCATTACAAGAATGCTTGTAGCTAATCCTAGCATCCCATAGTATCTATATTTTCATTGTAGGACAGACCTACAAATAATCATTGGATCCCATAATTTTTGAAGTCAACTCCTCAAAGGACATCTTATTCAAAACAGTGGATATTACAGAGCTCATGGTTCCTCTAATGTTTATTATTCATATTTGTTGGTGGGAAATTGGTGACTTGGAAAAATAAAAAGCAAAAAGTTGCCTCAAGGTCTAATCTAAGATGAGAGTATAGCATCATGGCACAAACAACATGAACTTATTGGATTAAATCTTCATGAACAGATATAAGCGTGACCATCGATCATCTTTTTCATATATTTTGTTATAACGAGACAACCACATTTCTTACAATTAATATAGAATTTCATGAGAGAAGAAAGCACACAATTTTACAGTGAGAAGAAAACATATTGAAGTTGATTGTATCTTTGTGTATAATATTATGATGTGAGGGAAGATAATCATATTACACCTTCATAAAAATGATCAACTTGCCAATATAGTAGCCAAGATTCATTGTAGAAATTGAATTTCTGACATAGTTTTCCATCTGGACATGATTGATATATAGGTCCACGACTTGAGTGTTCGAGATTCTCTCCTTGGGGCATTCCTATTTTTTGTTCACAAATTATCCAAAGGATAATGATCCTAAGACAATCAGAAATTATTTCTAGCTCACAAGCACAAATTTGTATCATGCATATTTTCAACGATAAGTTCAATAACTTTAATTTGCTTAATTCAATTCACCATAATATCAATCTTTTATATCTCAGCTATAAAGATGGTTAGCCACCACGTTCTTGTGGCTCCTTGTATGAGTCATAGAGATTTGACAAATTTAGAATTAAACATAATTGGCAAATATAAACAGCCAGGATCTATGATCGTATGTGATTATACCTCAATTTCAATATCACTTCACAGTAGCCCATGACTAAAGAAAATGTTTTTTTTAAGAAGAAGAAGAAGAAGCCGAGGAAAAAAAAACATCATATATTGAGTCTTCTATTATGCCAAACAGAAAAAAATAAGACTAGCAGAATACATCATATATTGAGACAACAGGTGAGTAAAGATTCTAATGTTCAGATTGTGGCATTTCCAAACTATAATTAGGACTTATGTGAATCCTATGTGATTTATTAAAATACTATTATACTAAGCAAAACATAAGAGAACTAGGCAATAGAGTTTTTGTTAACAGGTTCTAGAATGAAATTAATAAACGAATGAATTCCTCTCAAATGAAAAAGAAAAGCAAAATTGCATCCTTAAACAAAATAATAAATGCAACCATATGAGAGAAGGCAATCAGCTAACATCATTATTAGTACTCTAAAAGACCCTATAAATTGATATACATAAAAAAATCTTTATCTTAAAATATTCACCTAGATGCTTGAAGATCAACCCCTGAGTATGAATTTGTTAAAGCAGCAAAGACTACACCAGCAATTGCCAACTGCAAACCAACTAAATTTTTTATCTCTCCCAAGCCAAAATCCTGCAGCACCAAAGAAAACTAGTTAGAGTCAATGACATGAAGAAAAGAATATGTGCTCAAAAAGTCATACGCACCTTTAGGGTAATCAGAAACAAGCTTAAAGACAATGTAGCCGAAAGGAGGCAATATGAACAAGTTGTTCCAGCAAATTTCGTACTTAGGAGATAAAGAAAATAAGCACTTGCAGTTGCCATTGTAGTTGTCGTCCCGAGCAAAATTAATCGAGCATCTGCATCCCCAAGCCCAGAAAGAGAAATCTTCCTGGATTGCTGAAAGGAAAGCCATGTAACCAGACCATATGCAACCATACCAAACAATGGAAGGGGCAGCCCTGCCAAGGGAGAATGCATTTCCATCATCTTCTCAAACACTTCATGTGATTATCACCAATATAAAATGAAGGTGAATGACCATCCTTTGGGGAAATACACATACAAATGAGCTATGCATTTATCACCTTTTCTGTGAAGAACCTTCACTTACCAAAAATATTTCACTTAGGAATTAGATGCCACGCGCACTTCCTCTCACTATGAAACTAAAAGTGCAACGCACTGAATTTGCTAAATCAATGAGGGTTAGATTTTTACCTTTGAAATTTGGATTGTAAAAGTGACAAGCACTCAGATAGTGGCCTTCATTCTTTTCCCATCCAATCATATTCTAAATGCATAATCTAATCATCAAAAGAAACAAGTTTCAATCTTTCCCCCTCATTTTCCTTCCCCCTCTTTAGGTCCCTTTCCCCTCCTTTTTTTTCACTACAAAAATGGATCCCCAAAACCCGATTCACTAACCCTCATCTCTTCTTTCCTTCAACAAAATAGTTACTAACATCAGATTCCAGACGGAAACAAAGAAATCTGAGGCCAAAAGGAGTACCATAAACGGCGGCGTAATCACTGTTGAGAACGTCCCCGCAGCTGCCGCCGGCGATCGGACAGAACGCCTCGGCGCCAACGAGCTTTAAGTAGGTGAGGTAGCCGGTCTCCAGGAATCCGATGGCTCCGAGCCCCGCACTCCAGGTGCTCGTCGGAATGCCCAGCAGAGAAGGGGGCTGCGGCCGAGCCTGCTCCTGCTGCTGCAACTCCTCCGGAGGATCGGGGCCGGCGCGACACCTGAACCGCCGGGACGCCGGAGAGGACGCGGTGGAGAGGGCGGTGGCGAACCTGAGACGCGGAAGGGAGGCGAAGGGTGGGAGGCGGGTGACCGCGAGCGCAGCGGATATGCTCGCCATTGTTGTGCGCAATATGACTGACCTCTGTGGGCGTCGCTTCTTGCTGCGTTCTACTTGTGGAACAAATGAAATAAATAAATAAATATGAATTTAGCGAAAATATTATTTTATTTAAATAGACTAAAAAAATAAGTAGAAAATATAAATTTAATTAGATTATTTATTTTTAATTCTATATCTCAACTTAGGAGACACAATATATTCTCCTTATTAAACCCAGTGAATATTATGCTTTTTGTTTTTTATTTTTAATTTTTATTTGCTCGCTTATTTCGTGTTTATATGGTCAACCGGAAAAGGCTTCATGCTTTACAAGGTCGGTGAAATTTTATATAATATAACAAGGCAATTGCTGAGTTAGTGGGAATTAATAATTATTTTTCAACCCTATATACTCTTATTATGTTAAGAATAAATAAAATAGTATTTTTTTAGGTTTTTACAATGCGAATTAAATATGCAGTTCATCTTAGCACCTATATGTCATATAGTAATTATAGTATATACACATATATCTTGTGTTCCGATTTGATTATAACAATCAATTTAGCCGTACACACTACCTATTACTAAAAATTGATAATGCATGACTACCACTTTAAGCCTCCTACTTTTTTTTTCCTTAAAAAAGTATTATTTATTCTTTAAATTTTCGTTTTATATGCAAAATAAATGAAAGCAAAATCATCCATTTAAAGACTTCGACTATCCTAATTGTTCAAGTGGACAATTCACATCTTAAATAAAAGCATTTAAGAGAGAAAAAAAAAAAGGTAACTAGTTACCTTTGCCACTTTACCATAAACTTTTTTTCCTCATTAAATAACATATATTTTTGTTTTCTTTATTTTTAATAAAGTAAAAAATGAAATAAATGCTAAAAAGGCGAAATGGTCATATCATATCAATTTATCACATCTACCTCTTCCTTCCTTCCTTCCTTCCTTCCGCCTCATGGCTTCCTTCTCTGCTCTCCTTTTCTTCCCCTCTTCTGCTCCCAACGCCGTCGTTCCCAAAATGCCCCCGCCATCTCTTGTAAACCCCAACAAGCCCCTTCTCCGCTCCTCCTCCTCCTCCGCCCCCGCCGCCGCCACCGGCGTCGGCTCCGGCGCCTCCGCGTTCGACCTGCGCGGCTATTGGACTTCGCTGGTGGCCGATATCGAGTCAGAGCTCGCGGCCTCCCTCCCTGTGCTCTACCCGGAGCGCATCTACGAGGCCATGCGCCACCCCGTCCTCTCCGGCGGCGCCAAGCGCGCGACGCCCGTGATGTGCATCGCCGCCTGCGAGCTCGTCGGCGGCGAACGCTCCGCCGCGCTCCCGGCCGCCGCGGCCCTCGAGATGGTCCACGCCGCCTCCCTCATCCACGACGACCTCCCCTGCATGGACGCCGCGCCGCTCCGTCGCGGCCGCCCTACCACCCACGCCCTCTACGGCGTCGACATGGCCGTCCTCGCCGGGGACGCCCTCTTCCCGCTCGCCTTCACCCACATCATCGGCAGGACCCCCTCGCCGTCCCCCGTCCCCCACGCCGCCATCCTCCGCGTCCTGGCCGAGATCGCCCGCGCCGTCGGCTCCACGGGCATGGCCGCGGGGCAGCTGCTGGATCTCTCCGGATCCGCCGCCGGAACCGAGAAGGACGTGCTGCTGGTGCTCGAGAAGAAGTTCGGCGAGATGGCCGAGTGCTCGGCGGTGTGCGGGGGGATCCTGGGCGGCGCCGACGGGGAGGAGGCCGAGGCGCTGCGGAGATACGGGCGCGCGGTCGGGGTGCTGTACCAGCTGGTGGACGACATCCTGATGGAGTCCAACGGCGGCGCCGGGAAGATGCGGAGCAACACCAGCGTCGTGCGGGCCGTCGGCATGGACCGGGCGCTGGAGCTGGCGGAGGAGCTCCGGTCCAAGGCCAAGAAGGAGCTGGAGACGTTCCAACGGTACGGCGACAGGGTGCTGCCGCTGCACAGCTTTGTGGATTACGCCGTCGAGAGGGGGTTCGTGGTCGAGACTGAAAGCTTAGTGGCTGCTTCCACTGCTGCATCATAGTCCATTAGTTTACCTCTCAAACTTCCAAGATTTTTTAGCTGGATGATGTATCAGAAGCAGATCTTTGCTGCTGCAAAATGCACAGGCCGTGTCTTCTAACATTTAAAAGCTGATTGCTTTAATACTACGATCTATTGTGTGTCCATGGCAATGATCAGAACTCTGTTTGGTATATTGGATTTTAAGCTAAAATGGATCAAAGATTGGATTTTTAGCTCAAAATCCTATCTGCAGAAGTGTGCTAAATGCATTCTATGGCCAATCATGCATTTTGGTTTCAAGTTGGAACATTTAGTGTAGACATTGGCAATTGGCAAATCATGCATTCTATGGCAAATCCACCAAGAACAGCAGAGTTCATTGGAGACATTGGAGCAATGAGGATTAAGATTGGTTCACTGCAAAAAAAAAGTTGCAGCTAAGTGAAAGCTTGTAGTGTGGATTTTATGTGATGTAACATGTTCAAAAGTTGTAATCTAAAATAAACATGTTCACAAGTTTCAAGCTGCACATGCTGAATACATCTGAAACTACCTTCATCTCTGGGCATTGTTCTGCATGCATAAATTTACAGGTGAAAAATCAATTATGTCACTCTATCCCTGCAAAACGAGGAGAAGGGAGTGCAACACCACATCATAAAGAGGATGAAGATTAGTCTATGCACTGGAACATTTGGTGAAATTTGGCAAAGCATAAAACTTTCTTGAATTATACTTCGTCTAGTAAAATAAAACAGACAGAAACAGGAAAGAGCATAATCTCAAGGGGTTGAATCATTCTTACTAGGACTCGATCATCAAACTAGACTTGGAAAGCTGATCAAAGGCAGCATTCCTCGTACAAAACTTATTCGCAGCAAAGCAAACAAAGAAAGCATGGGCAATGCATGCGCCATGCAAATGAAGCAAAGACACAACACTAATGGAACTGCCAGCAATGGCTCGAATGCACTACTCGACGATGGGAAAAGCAAACTAAGCAACCCCGTAGTTTGAAGCCCGGCGCAGCGTGCTGCTGCTGCTGCAGCTGATTGATCTAGATGATGTGAGGGGGCTCCTGCTGCATCTGCACCACCCTCCTCCACGAAGCGCGGCTGGAGATCTCCTCCCACCACCTGTACACCCTCTTCCTCGACGCGAACAGCGAGCGGCACTCGTTGTTGTTGAGCAGGCGCTGGGCGTTCGGCAGGTGGGACAGGTCGGCGAGCGTGAACTTGTCTCCGGCCAAGTACCGGCTCTCGTCCAGCCTCCTGTCGTAGATGTCCAGCACCTTCCCCAGCTCCTTCTTGCTCTGCCTGATCACGTCCTCGTCCTGCTCCAGCCCCATGAGAGGCGCGAACGCCAGGTTGAACACGAGCGCCGAGGTCGGCGGGTCGAAGCTCTGCGCCTCCGTCTGCAGCCACTGCTCGATGGCCGCCCGCTCCAGCGTGCCCGACCCCAGCAGGTCCTGGTTGCCCTGCTCCACGTATGTCTCAGCCAAGTGCCGGCATATGTCTCGCGAGTCTGCGATGATGGCATGTTAACAATTCAGCAATGGAAGGATTTGGCTTCTATGAATGCATCCATGCATATATGCAGCAGTCATTGAACACTTACCAACCATGGTCTTCTTGCCATCTTCAAATGTTAGAGCTTGTCCAAAGGGCTGCCATGAGGAAAAAAGTAGTAAAAACAGTTGGATGTCTGAATTGGTTCAATGTATACCATTCACAATGCAACTATACCTGCAGTTTGAGGTACTCAGGAAGCCTCTTCTGGCCCCTGTAGGTGTCCACTCGAATGAGCTGGAATTCGACCTCCTTCTCGAAGAGGCATGTCAGCACCCTCGCGACCTCGGCCGACGTCGGGGAGCCAAAGACCTTGAGGCTCGCCATTGGTTCAGGTGGATGGAAGAAGGATCAAATTTGAATGTGGTATTGTTCCTAACTCAGTCACTTGGTTCTGCTTGCTGGCTCTGAGTGCATGGCAATGAGGGCCTATTTATAATTTATGTAGGCAGGATATAATGTCAGTAAAATGCCTTGCTTCACTGGAGCAAAATTGAAATGATAAAGGAAAAGATCTAAAGAGAAAGAGGAATGGCAAAAGAGAAAGGTTCAAGGCATTAAGCCCAAATGATGTAGAATATTATCTTGGGGAGCACAGATCATGTGCATGAAGCAGAACTTCTGTCTTGTGGAGATTAAGGCAATACTTTTTTTGTTCTTATGTAATTGCTTTAGCTTAAGTTTCAGGACTAGGAATATTAAGGTATGTGCATCCTTGTCTTAAAGATGTAACAACAAGTTGTGCAACTTTTTGACTAAGATAAAAGAAAAGAAAAGAAAAACACAAAGAATATTGTATGAACCTTAATTAACCATTGTTGATCATTGGAGTTCCAGAACAATATGTTCAGAGAATATATCTCCCTTAACTTTTTGTTGGTATGCTCTTTATTTTCAATCTTGAACAACCAAGTAACCTATGTTTTCATACATCATGTGAAGAAATTCTGTACTTCAGATAATTAATATTTTGTGGTTGTACTTCATCTGAAATAACAGTATCACAGGGGAAACTAAGTCCTACAGGTAATCATGTTTTGGAGCAAGCTAAGAGTCTTGAATATGATGATGTCTTGAATACTAAGCTGATTTTCAAATGCAGGTCTTGCTGAAATTTTCTGATTTAATATTATTTTGCCACCGCCCAAGAACTGAAACCTTGTAAATTTCAGATTTTTTTCCTTCTGTATGTGATTATATCTCACCTGATATCTGCAAGAGAATTGATCAAAACATTAACTCTGCTCAATCTTTTCTGTTTTGCCCTTCGTTAAGACGTAATTTTCGGATCTATCATATTTCTAGATTCAATTGATTGTCCCTTCACTTTTATTATTTGATTGTCACTTTTTATCTATGTGCCCAAAAAAAAACAAAACGAAACGTTCTCTGCAAAGTAAACCCAGGATTCTGACTTTTCATAACGAAAGTAGCATGCTTTGTGCTCTCATCATGGAAACTTGTCATGAATAGCACCAAAGTTGACATCTATGCCAAACTAACAGAATTAGAAACTTCTGTGCATTGTTCAACCTGGGAATATGTAGTATGTACCATGATTTATTCCATCTGTTTGATTAGCTTATGGTTAAGGTTCATGTCCACAGGCTGCTCTTGTAAACATTTATGTACTTCTGTTGGGTTGCACTAGTCTTGATAACTTCCCAAGAAGCCATATAGATTTTGTAATTTACGAAAATTAGCAGTTCAAATTTAGAATTCATGTTGTCATTAATACTTGTGCTAAAATGATAAATTCTGTAGGCTTAAACGGAGTGCAAGTTATTAATTTGATGATCATATCCATCTTTCTTGCATTAGCATGAACTTAAAGTTCAGATAATAATTGAGTTCGCATGCAAGTTCCTCTTCTTTTATTGGAATATATGTAAACTTGTTTCTCCATACACGACCTCTGGCTCAAGTAGGAAAGAGGTCAAGTTCCAAAGTAAACACACAACAGAAGCCAAAGTGGAGACACTGAACACAAGTGCCCCACATGATATGGAATTGTCTACATGG
The DNA here is from genome assembly GCA_001647135.1 of Pontederia paniculata. Taxonomy (NCBI): domain Eukaryota; kingdom Viridiplantae; phylum Streptophyta; class Magnoliopsida; order Commelinales; family Pontederiaceae; genus Pontederia; species Pontederia paniculata. The sequence goes on along the minus strand of LTAE01003102.1, from coordinate 15,078 downwards.
CAATCTTCTGGAGCGGACCAGGGCGCTCGCGCTGCAGCTCGACCACCTTCCCCCATGATGGCCGAGCAGAGATGGCAGTCACCCACCTGTCCACGTTCTTCCTCTTGGCGAAGAGCTCGCACCCCCTCTCCGACTTGGTGATGAGGTAGTGCGCGTTCGGAATGTGCGAAAGGTCAGCAAGGGTGAATTCGCTTCCGACCAGGTACTCATTCTCTCTGAGCCTCCGGTCGTAGATGTCGAGCATGTTGGAGAGCTTCTTCTCGCAGTGCTTGATGAGTGCCTCGTCGGGCTTCATGCCCATGTCAGTCGCGAAGGCCAACTGGAATACGAGATTTGAGCTGAAGGGTTCAAAGTTCATGGCCTCAGCATGCAGCCATTGCTCTATGGACGCCTTCTCCAGCACCCCAGTCCCGGCCAGGTTCTTGTTTCCCTGGTGTGGGTACTTGTCACAAACATACCTGCATATCTCCCTGGAATCTAAATAAAGGAATAACCACAAACAAGAATAACATATTCACTTCAATTTGCACTAGGAAGTATGAAGTATAGTAAAGCAATGTAGGTGCAACTGTGATACCGATGATAGTTTTCTCGCCATCCTTGAAAGTAACTTGACCAGATGGATCCTGCAACATACAACAAAGAGGCTTGAGCAAAATAGTACATGCTAATACTGAAGGCATGCAGCTAGTTAACAGTGCAGACTTGCCTGTAGCTTCAGGAACTCGGGGGCCTTGTGCTCTCCTTTGAAGGCATCGACGCGTACGAGTTGGAACTTCAACTCTTTCTCGAAGAGGCAGGTCAGCACCCTGGCCACATCGGTGGAAACTGGCTGTCCAAAAACCTTCAGAGGGGCCATTCTTCCTCCTCTGCACTGCATTGGCAACTCTTTGTTTTCAGAGAGGTTTGCCTTGCATTTTTATCAATGGAGGTTTTAAGGTGGTGACAGACTGGGGAATTGTGTGCTTACTTGACTGGTGGGTCAAAAGGCAAAGAGGGAAAGTGAAAGAGAAGGACAAGGTTATTCCCTCTGACCAAAAGCAGTTTACAAGCTTGGTGGATTATGATGTGGGAGGAGAGACAAGCTACACATGCTTTGCTCTCTAGAATGTAAACTTTGCCCTTACTGCAAGTAAAATCAGAAACCCTTGAGTTAGTGTTCCATGCATCTTATATGTACCTTCAACAGTGTGCAGCCTCGTGTTAACTCAAGGAATTTCTTGGGTGACTGGAAGAAGGAACGTATGGTGCAATGGAAGAAGATTTTATGTCCCCTGAATAGTTCAGCAAACTAAAATGCCACACCAAATCAGTAGATCAGACATTCCCATGCAGAAAACATTCCTCGATGAAAGAAAAATAGTTGAAATAAATTATTTATGAAGCAGATTAGGCCAGAAGAGAATGCTCTCAAGTGAATAATTTTTTGCCAACAGAAGCTCCGCAGGTACCTCGAGTTTTCTCAAAGATAAGTTATGTTTTTACTTCAGGTACCAATCCACAGGATTAAATGCAAGTTTTATGAAATCTTGTGCAAATATCCATAACATATTATTTGCAGGAGTCATTCTTTATGCATAAATTCTCCAGGTATATGAATGATGGACTCCTTCTAACCTTGTTTCTCAACTGACACAGAACAACATCCTCAGCTGAATAAAAACATACAAGTAAGCATTCGAGCAGATTTTTTTGAATTATTCTGTAGTCTTTATTTGGCATAACACATATCAACTTTGATGCGATTTTCCTGCAAGAGCAAGGGCGGCAATGCTCCTGCCAGTGTAGGCGCACAATTAAACATAATGAGAAATCTGAGAATAGCATAATTTGCTCTAGAACATTAACAATTAACCAATTCACTTGTAAGTCAAGGTCTCATGTAGATGGAATGTAATATCTGGCAAGAATCATACCTGAACAATTCCAGTGTGATGTACAAGCCAGATGACAATTAAGTTAGAAATGCACAAGATGGTATAACTCTCCACAAGACAATCAACTAAAGCCAGGAACAATAACATGTCTTCAACAAGGTAAATGACATTTGATTTTCAGGAACATAAAAATATCAGTAATTTACAAACAAACAATCATACTTGCTCCATGTCTTCATCCTCATCTTCCAAAAGCCACTGCTCAAGCTCATCGAGTTCATCTTCTTCATCCATGTACCATCCACCCAATGCATCCCAATATCTCATTCCCAGTTCCTCACCACGGCATTCAATACGCAAGAAAGGTCTGCTTCTCAGTAAGGCATCCACCATATCTCTGTTCAAACTCCCTGTTACTCCTAACCATCGTAAACTCGGGAAATAGGGTTTCTTAAACCATCGAAATGATATTGGTGTAATACCACCACAGTCGTACAAGTCCAACAGATGCAAGCTACTGCCATAAGAGCCTCCCTCAATCTGCATCGATGCCAAAGCCATGACGGATGTGTCCCCTATGTGAGGACATTCCCGAAGGCGTAGCTCAATGATGGGCACTCTGCTTTTTGCTAATAACAAAATACCATTGTCTGAGAGTTTAGGAAGTTTGGAGAGGTCCAAAACTTGAAGCCCTTTACCAATTGAACCAGCAAATAAAGATGAAATACAGTTATCTGTCAGTCGCTTGCATCCTCTGAGGGACAAGGAGGCCAAGGGGCACTTTCCATGGCCCAAGTAAGACAGTCCAAAATCACTTATGTCTGCGCCATCTAATGATAATATCTGCAGTTTGGGAAGACTGCTTAAAGCTTTTACAGCCTCATCACTCACGCTACGGCAATCTCTCAAGTCAAGGACTTGCAGATGCTCGTTAGATGATAACCCCACAATCCCAAGATTTAACAGATTGCACCATCTCAAGCTAACATGTGTAAGAGAAAGCGAAGTAGCAGCGATGTCGTGAAAAACCAGATCAGTCAATTGGCTACCATGTGATATCCTAAGCCTGTGAAGTTTAGAACATGCGTGTATAATTGCCCTGAATCCAGTATCTGTAACACGGCAGAAACCACCAAGGCAAATACTCTCCAATGAAGAACAAGCATCAGACATCAAAAGAAAGCCTTGATCATTTACCCGCCGAAAGTATGTGAACATGTACTGCTGACTTCTCAACAGAGATATGTGCTTCAGCTTACCATGCTGGTTAATCTGCTGAAGGCCAGCATTAGTTAGATCTGAGACAGACAAGGGTTCTATTATAGGAGCATCTTGGAGATCCAGACTCGTCAAAAGTGGAAGACCATTTGAAATAGATCCGACTAGATAATCAGTGATATAATCCACTGAGAGGCACAGTGTCTGAAGATTAGGAAAAATAGACTGTTTAACATGGTTTCGAGGCTGCTGTGATTGCACAGCTAAACCAAGAATTTGAGTTAGCATTGTCATAGGGATATAACCAATCTCAAGTGAAGAGAGTCTCTCTGAAGCTTTTACCCAGACTTTGCCAAATTTAGGGTCATCAAATTTTGAAACATCAAGTGCCAAGCTCAAAGACTAGCAAAAGGATAGCAGTTAGAGGCAAAAGAGTATTTGGATAAAGCAAAATGTTGCCAGCGCAACTGCATCAATATTAAAAATTAAACATGCTGAAAAATGAACGATGCTCAAAAAAATAGCCAGTAACAGCACAATGTTAAATATTTTATAATCTATAAGATCTTTTGATTTTATTTCAAAATATAACATTATATGTGCCCATTCACCAAATCATGAACTCGTTTCCATTCAAAGTGCTAACTATACCTTGAAGCTGTGATATCTATCCACCTTAAATGTTTGCATTGTTCTATTTATAGTGTGTGCACAAAGCAATTTAAAATTGTCATAATGATAAGTAGTTGGAGTAAATTATTTTAGCAATGAAGAACATCTTAATTTGTAGTCTCTTACCAAAAGAGAGAGGATAATTACAAGATGACCTAGAATTTAAGGATCAATATTTGAACCCATCTTTCCTAGCTTTACCTTTGGTAAATGAAAGTCAATAAAACACCATCTCTGAAACTTCCAAAACAAGTTTTTATATGGCAACTATCCAAATAAAAATTGATGTTGTATAGCATATTGTTTCCAAGGGAGAGGAGGTAAATATTTAAAGGTTAGTAAAAAGTGTGATGAGATAGGATAATTTATAGAGGTTAGATGCCTATTATTAAATGCATACTAAAAAAGAATCAAGGATTCAAGATTCCTTCATTTATCCTTGATCAAGAAGTCTCATGCAAAATCTGAATTCTGTTTCTTCAATGGCAACTCCTGGGTAATAGTTTCGGTAAAGAGACTAATGACTTTTATGTTGTAAGAAAATGAGTTTGAACTTGATAAGCCTGGGAAGGAAAAGGAATAGGAAGATGACAATATTGGATGAAATTACAAGGAAAGTATTCTTATCTATCACCACATTCATGATAAATTCTGGGCAGAATAAATGGAGGAGCAGTGTTCAAAATCTCTGAATTAAGCCAAATTTGGTTCCAACTCAAGCAGAAGGTCTGGTGGGATTCAAGTGAGGGAGAGATGGACTCCAAACTCTTTTTTTCTCAGAATTTTAACTACATTTTGATCCAAACTAGTGATATTAATATTTTTGGAAGCTGGAATACTGTCATTCATACTCTAAAAAAATACTTTTTTGACAAATTCAATGACTGTTTCTTAGACCATGGTTTTGTGGATGAAAATAGTAAATGGTATACTTGTCATAAAATTGCGACAAAAATCTAAGCAAATCTTTCAAACGTCATGTCAAATTTGCTATTTATCCTTGCAGATTTTTCCTTATCTGTCATGATCTTGTAATTCCATATGTTTCTGTTTCTAATTTATATAGGCAGGAAACGGAATTATCTGGCATGCAATCCCTTGAGCTGTACGTTAGTTGATAAAATATTACCTCTAACTGAGAACAACCAGTAAGCAATTCCTCCAAATCAGAAAAAAACATCGACAATCCTCGACGCTCAGCAACCGAACTCAAAGAGAGAGACCTGTGATAAAACTAAACATGAATTTATATTTGTTTAAGGAATTGGAACTTTATATTAGCTCATATTTAAGTTGACAGATTAGATGCATTGATGTCCTTGCAACTCAGCTACGGATCTCAAAGAGAGAGACATGTTATAAAATTAAACTACAAATTAATTTATAGTTTGCAAAGGAATCTGAATTTAGCTCATATTTCAGTCAATTAATGTAAAAGGCATTTGTTTCAAAGTAAAAGATCAAGTTGCATGTCTGGAATATATTGCAAACATTGTCAAGGTTCCATGTAGATAATAACCCAACAGAAACATTCTGTGCAAGTATCCCAGTTTACAAGGACGTATTATACATGTGTTTGGAAACTTCCTTATTGCATCATAAAAGAAAAACATGATACAACGATATAAACAAAAACTACTAGTCATTTTTAGTCATCTTATCCCTTCAAAAAAATAAGATCGGCAAAAATTAACAATGTTAATCGTCAGATGGGATTTGACAATTTAAATATGTTGGCCACAGATGTATACCAGGTTTATTGAGTACACAAAAAATCTTTTCCCATTTGCAAAGTGGTAATGCTGAAAATTTAATTATTTTCGTTCATAACAGCTTCCAGTTTTCCACTTTGTTTCCCTTCATTCTGATGATCATTTTCGTTTCAGAAAAATAAAAACAATGCATTGTGCAGTGTGCACACTAATACTGAATAGACAAAAAGAGCATGTACCATTTGAGCCCTATGAATCAAATAATTTTTATCATGAATCACTGATGGAAACAAGAAAATAAAAGGGTGGATCATTTTTAGCGGATGCAGAGTGCATTAAATTAGCTTATTTCCCAGTAGTGACACTTCGGTGTTCGAACTCGAGACCTCATTTCTGGGGGTATTTGCTGCAGATGTGCAAAACTTTCATTTGCATCTCTCTATAAACCAACTCTCTTCACTTTACCCTCCAGAGACATGACACAGAATTTTACAGGAAATAAGGTAAAGGCCTCTTCATCCCAGACTAACTGAAAGGATAGTGCTCTTTAGAAGTTGATGGATGCAACATTCTTCAAGAAAAAATGTGCCAGGGTAGTCAACAATTTATGCATGATTTGTTTAATCATGTTGTCCATCAAAACAGTAAGTGGCGAATTTTCCAAACAATATGCAAGGAAGGATTGTGTGAGAGATTACTAGATACATGCCATGTATCAAAGCACACAACCATGTAGCAGATTCCCAATTGATAGTAGAACTTGGAGATATAAAAGGTAGAATCTTGCACCAAAAAATGCATTAATATCCTCTATTTTGACAACTATGAGGCTAGGAGTAAGAGATAAAAGGAAAGCATTGGATGATGGGACCGATAGGTTAATTCAACTGTCAGCTTTGCAAACCAAGGGATGCAGAATCCAAAGATTCTAAAGGTAACTGTAAGACAACGACTAGAATTATTAGTTTCTTTGCACAAACCACAGAGTTCAGTTGGAGCAAGACAAATGAATAAAAGATCAAGAATAACCGAGAAAATGATGAAAGCTTACCGTACATACAAACATTATCTTCCTAAACAAAAGATAATCCATTTGAGAATGCCAACAATTACCTGAGATAAAAAAAAACAATTACCTGAGATCACGGCAGTTGCTTCCAATCTCAGCAAGTATGCGACCACTCAAACTCACACAATTATGGAGGCATAGTTCGTGGAGGGACGGCCTAGCAAGACAACTTATTGAGGCATCGTCAAGGCGGCCACAATCCAGCCGCAAGCTCTTGAGGTACGGATTCGGAGGCAACAAGGGCCTCAACAGATCCGGCGTTAGCGCGATATCCTGAAACCTCAGAAACCAGCTCGAAATTAACTACGATCAAACAGAAGAAAGGGTACAATTTTGAAGACGTATGAGCACAACGATGCCAGCAATATCACATTTTGACACAAAAATTCTTCAAAAAGTATGGACTTTTGAAATACCACAAGATAGGAAATTTCGAAAATTGACAGAGGAAATTAAAAAAAAAAGAGTTCCGAGAGAGGACATCCAAGAAACAAACGAATTTTGACAGCTGACGGGAGAAATGAAGAGGGAAAAGGAGGAGACTGCAAACCAGGAGGTGGACGGAGGGGAGGAAGGAGAGCGTGTGGGAAGCGACGGATCGGAGGGAGTGGCAGGTGGCGGAGGCGCAGCAGAGCGAGCGGAGGTCGAGGCGGCAGAGGATGGAAGCCAACACGGCGGGCGGCAGCAGCTGCTCCATCGCAGACATCGGTGAGGGATGCAATGGTTCCCCAACTTCCTCGCGTTCCCTACGGTCTCCGCCGCCGGGAATCGCCGCGCGATCACCGCTGCAGCCGTCGCCGTCGTCCATGGCAAGGAGAGCAAGGTAGACGCCGACGGGGCCGGAGAGAGGAAATGGATCTAAAATTACGGAGGCGACCTGGATTTGGGAGAAGACAGAGGCCCCACCGCTTCCACCAATCATATATTTCCATGTCTTAGAGTTGATAAAAAATAGTTGGAGAAACACAAAGAAAATTAAAAAAAAAAAGGAGATATATTCATACAATAAATTCTTATTTGAAATATTGTTTACACAAAAAATTATCGGAGTTATGTGAATATTTCACAAATAATACAAATTTCAGATTTGTATATCAGAGAAATATGAGGCATTACTACATTACAATTTTGTTATTGGATGTAGCATATGTTTGTCTGGTTTATTTTGCAAAATTTTATTATATTTGTTGCTTCAACTCATAAATTAATCTCTAAATTGTTAAAATTTTACTGTTTACCCATTCTCAGTTTTTGTATTTTTTTTTTCCTGCTTTTGATTTATTCAAACTTTTGTCGTTTATTACAATTTGAAAGACAAATAACTATACACTTTAAAAGGAAAACAAAAATAAAAAAAATGTTATTTTTTTTTTACTTTTCAAATGATAATGAAGGGTACAAATGTAATTAAATAAAGAAAATAAAGAAAAAGTTTAACAAGAGTTGATAATGAGTATAAGGAAATTAATAATTTTCGTGGGGTAAATTGCTAGTTTTTTAACTGAGGGATCGAAGTAAAAAAAATAGCCCTCAGATATGACTTGACAAATTAATGATTCAAATTTGTCAAAAAAATGTGATATTTACATTATGTGGAAGTGTTGATCTATTCAATTCAATTGATTAAATTCTAAATTATTTATGAGTTGAAAAAGTTGTCAGCCTAATCCCACCATCTTTGTGTGAAAAACACCACCACTAAAGTAAAATTATTTTTTTACCACTATCTTATACTCAATAATCTTTTTTTTGTTAGAATATAGTACTTACTAATATTGTTGTCTAGTTGTTAAAAAGTATAAAAGATTACTAAAATGATGCATTATCTTCATCTACTATATTATTTTCCCCAAATATGTAATACCTACAAATTCACACTCTACCATTTGACAAAATATAGACTTTTAGACACTAGGATATTCTTCTTTGATTTAACTCTAACTGAACATCCATAAAGACATCATGTGAAAGCAATAAATTTAAAATAATATTTTTTTAATAGTCTAGCTAAATAATATAGTCTATTATATTATTTCAATAATTTAATAAAAAAATAAAATTACTTAAAATTACTATCATATGCAAATTTCATATCATGAGCACAACGTCATCAATGTCATCATCTATCATTGTTCTGCTCATCACCTGTAGGATCAAAAGCAGTGGAGACAATTTTTCGATAAGCGATGAAGCTCGATATGTAATAATAAATATTACTACGAAAATTTATATATGCAAATAATATAGAGAAGTGTACTATTTCATAATGTTAAAAAATAATTTTACTTTTATCTTTCATTCTATGACTTCATTTCAAGATTGATCAAAACATCAGTTGCACCCTAAAATGCACATTAGTTTGAGTGTTCAATATATTCATAATCATTAGTTTATTATTATCTTCAGTATCATTGGTGGCTATAACATCAATTACACCATTACTTAAGATTTTATATTTATCTTGTCCTAAATTATCAATTAGTGCATTCAGTTGGAAGTCTTTAACAAAGCATGGAAGATTCAGGTTGACCCCGCATCAAAATGGCTAGCTAGATCATAGCGTGCATCAAGAGGGATACATCCTCTAACAGATGGGCATGAAAAATCCTAAACAAGAGAGAATTGATTCATAATATGAGGGACAAGTCTCTAAACACGAGAAAATAAATCCCTAGTCGGGGACATTCTTTTGATATCATATCATTAACATTTTTTTATTATGTTATTAGTTAGACAATAGACTCGATTCTAGAATATCTTTCACAAATCCTAAGAGATCAATCATTAGGGTTTTAGAATCATTACATAACAATTCAGTTATTTTTATTATCATCTCAACAAGTAGAACATGGCCCGTGTCTTGAATGGACAAGGTCCACGTCGGGTCTTTGCAGCAAAGTTCACGTTGTGAACTAGTGCAACACGGTCCGTGTCGAACTGACATAGGCCGTTTCGCATGCTATCCTCGTATGTACGTCTATTTCCCAAGTGAAACATCACGCATCCAATCCCAATTTATCAGTCAACATGGCCCACGTTTGGCACATGGTTCGCACTATCATTAGGGTTTTCGTTCATCTTCACATTTTAGGAATGCGGCTCGTGTTGAGCTAACACAGCCTATGTCGTTAAGCTTAGGGTTTTGTATCGATGTTGTCTCTGCGTTGAGGAACATAGGTCGTCTTAAGGGGAGACACGGTCTTTGTTCCTTCTTTAAGGGTTCTTTTGTGGGACCCGTCTTGCATCAAGTAATGACGTAGTCTAGATTGAGTCTGCGTTGCATTGTCCATCAAATGTTGTTTATTCCCCTTCCATGTTACCCAATGGACGCGGCATGAGTCGACCTTCTCCCTATCTGACGAGAACTTGACCCACGTCTGGTGATGCGGCAGGCGTCATGGGTTGAGCGCGGGCCGTGTCTGCTGGAGACATGGTCCGCGTTTGACCATTTGATCCTCATTTTTTGTAATGATATAATTCTTTTAATTCAGGTATATGTCATGATTACTCTCTCTTATATTTAATCATATACATAAGCAATATCCTAAGATTGATCCTCCGTTTTATATATTCTAATCACGTTTGATAATCCTCTTCATCTCTCGTGCTTCGGCCTTCTTTTTTCTTACGGTCTCCTCTTCTAGTGCTAGAGGAGAGAGAGAGAGGAGACCTTCAAGTGCCTCAGGCTTTAGGAGAGAAAAAAATGGGGTCATCTTAAACCTCTTTCTATAGGATTTTTATGGCACAATCCAAGTCTAATTCAACTTAACCTCATATTCTTTCATTATGAAATTAATTAAAATATTTTATTATATTTTTTGGTCCGATTCACAACACGGTCCCATGTTCAATATGAACACGGCCCCACATTGGATTTATCTTGCAAGCAACAAGGCTCGTGCCCCGCTTGGACGGGGTTCGTGTTGGATTTTTCTTTTCCAATTCAGATCGTCTTTGTCTGCTGGAAATAACATGGTCCGTGTTCAAAATTGGATTTATCTTGCAAGAAACAAGGCTCGTGTCCCACTTGGACGGGGTTCGTGTTGGATTTTTCTTTTCCAATTCGGATCGTCTTTGTCTGTTGGAAATAACACGGTCCATGTCCTTATTGAACACAAACCACGTTGAATCTTTTATTAATTAATTTTATTTTCTTGATTATGAGAAGTGTTACAAAATATGATTCTTCATTTTTGTTTACTTTTCCTGAATCTATACTAGTAATTGCTCTCCATGTGTTTGCTCCACAAGATTACTTTAGCTTAGTAGTTATTTTTATGTATATAACAAGAAAAGTAGTTTATTGTTTTTTTTTCTAATTTTATTTTGCAATTTATCTATAGTTTATCATTTGAATACGAACATATTTTGTTATTAAATCATAATCCTAGTCCTGATAGAATTATGTTTCTGGAGAACATATACATTTTTATACTATGAACAAAATGTTGTTATCGACAAGCTATAAAAACATGAAATAGAATCAAAATCTATTTTCTTTTACTAATAATATTGATATGTATAAAGTAGGGCTGAGCAAAATCGGGTTCGGGACCGGGTCACCCCTGACCCGATTTTGGCCGGGTCTCAAGAAATGAGACCCGGATCCGGATCCGGTCCCGATCGGGTCCGGGACCGGGTCGTCCCGGTTTAACCGGGAATAAAACCAGGTCGACCCAATTGACCCGATTTTTTATTTTTTATTATATAAAAATAAAATAAAAAATTCTAATATTTATTAATATTAATTATTAATAACTATAAACTCTTTTTTTATTATATTTTAGTAATAAAATTAGCTTACATATTAAATATTTAAAAAAAGTTATAAGATGATATATAAATATTACATACATATATATTTTATAATATATTTATATATTAAAATATAAGAGAACTAGATCGAAAATAAATTCGGATTTCTTAAACCCGGACCGGTCCCGATCTGAATAGGGCCGGGTTTTTGAATCATTGGACCCGATCCCGATCCGGTTATGTTCCGAACCGGAAATATTCTTAGAAATCCGGGTCGGATCGGACCGGAATAACCGGGTCGGTCCGAGTCATGCTCAACCCTAGTATAAAGCGCACATAGTGCACTATGAAATTAGTTTCTATACAAAACCATTACATCTATAAACAATGTGCGGAATGGTGTACTCCTAGATATAATATGCATTCTTATAGGCATGATATGTTTGTTTGTTGTAAAGTGACAATTACTTTATATTATTATTTTTCAAAACAATCTATGTTGATAATAAATCCTAATTATTTTACATGATAATCTAAATTTTAGCATAATAAGTAGTTTATATTTTTTTAAGAAAAACTGTACTAATGATATTAAATGCTAATTATTTTGATATATAATCTTTATATGATACTACAAAGTAATCTTTAGAATTTTAGATCAACGCATAAACCCAAATCTACTCCGGCATTAACTAATACTTTTGTTTAAAATACCATTCCACAAATAATTGGATGGGTGTTTTTTTTTTCATTTCTTGTTCTAGCTTTGGAGGCCTAAAGTTTGAGGATTTAAACAAGTATTAAATGTTTCTCCGTGTTTAAATAATAATGTTTTCAATATACTATGGGAATTGCATTCAAGAAGATCTAGACTATATTTGGTAATGAATAACAATTAAAGATTATCAATTAGTGATATCAACTTAATTATTAATTTTAATAAAAGTATTTAAAAAATGAAGCGTTTGAACCAATTTATAAATATAAAATAATTGAAAAATATAAATAATTATTCAAATAATTTGCATTAATATATGTATAATAAATTTAATAACACATTTTTTATTTTAACTATTTTAATATTAATAAATAATAGTAAAATAAATAGTTGATGAAATGATTTATAAGTTTATAAAAAATAAATAATAAAGTAATAATTTTGCACAAAATAATAAATGTATCATACAAGTAATAATTAATATTAAAATATTTTGAGAATATATCTGAAAATAAATGTTAATACACTTGTAGCTATCATGAGATTTTATTCGACATGTACTAGCAGTTAGTGAGTAGCGATTGACGATTAGAGATTAGTGATTAGTGATTAGAGATTGTAAGTTAATTACTAAATTTAATAAAAGTATTTAGCAAATGCAACATTTGAGACAATCATGTAAAATGACTAAAAAAGTTAAAATAATTATTTAAATAATTTACATTAATATATGTATCATAAATTTAATAACATAATTTTATTTTAACTATTTTAATATTAATAAATAATAATAAAATAAATAGCTGACCAAATAATTTATAAGTTAATAAAATAATAATATATAATAAAAATGATCATGTAGTATAAAATACTAAGTCTATCATATAAATAATAGTTAATATTAAAATATTTTGAG
>LTAE01003101.1:4455-39269 GCA_001647135.1 Pontederia paniculata | reverse complement strand
ATATGCACATTCTCTAATTTTAAGGACGATTCTATTCGATAAGTAACAATCCATAAAAAGAAATATTATGTGGCCACCGTATCATAAGTTAACTTACTTTTAGTCTTCTATATTCTATATTGATATAATAATATACTAGCAATCAACAACAATTGAAGTATATCTATCTATCATACCAATAATGTTTTCAAACATATCATATTGTACTTGTGTTTTCTAAGAATATACTATAAGGAGTGCAATTAGTTTCTTTTAGATTTTATCTCTTTAAAAACTTCTAATTTTAAATTAAGAACATCGACACATGTCAATATAGATATGACGTGTGTTAAAAGTAACTTGTATTAGTTATGAGTTAGCTCATTATCATTGACCAATAATGTTTTCAAACATCTTGTGTTTTCTAAGAATATATCCTCATCAATTGGGTAAAGATCTTTCAAAGTATCAAATTCAATCATTTCACCTTTCAAGGTGGAAAGGAGATTTGATCATCGACTTATTGCATGTGCTACATGATTGAGTTGTCCAAACTTGTGACGAATCACATAAGTGAAGCGCTGAAAAAATGTGATTAATCTACAATGCAATCTACTTATGCTTTGTTAATTGTAATGTGCTTTAAAGCATCATGATTAGTAAACATAATGAATTCCTTCTGCACTAGATAATGTTCCCAATGTTTAGCCGCACAAACAATTGCATAGAATTCCTTTTCGTAGCACTTCATTTTTTTCTAGTGCCATTGAACTTCTCGTAATAAAAAGCAATTGAGCGTTTTTCTTGGGAAAGAACTGCACCTGTGCTTGCACCGGAAGCATCACAATCTACTTCAAAGATTTTATCAAAATCAGGTAAAGCTAAAAAAGGGGTTGTAGTTAACTTCTTTCTTATAAGATGTAAACTATGTTCACTGTTGGACCCCATTTGAAGTTATTGGGGCCATTATGTTGCTGAAATTACGAATAAACCTGCGATAGAAGGAAGCAAGACCATGAAAGCTTCTAACTTCCCTTACGATCATAGCGGTTGCCAATTTGCGACTGCTTTGACTTTGTCTTGATCCACGCTAATGCCTTTTTCACTTATCTGGGGCCCCAAAAATAACAATAATGACTGGGCAAAACAACACTTCTTAAGTTTGAGAAATAACTTATTAGATTGAAGGGTCTGTAATATCTCCGTCAAATGTTGCAAGCATTCAGCTTCACTTCAGCTATAGATAAGAATATCATCAAAGTACACAACAACAAACCACTCGAATGGTTTAAGGACTTGATTCATGAGGCGCATGAAGGTGCTAAGAGCATTGGATAAACCAAATGTCATGACGAGCCATTCATATAACCCTTCCTTTGTTTCAAATGTTGTCTTCCACTTGTCTCTTTCACGCATGCAAATTTGATGGTAACCACTACGAAGATCAAGCTTAGAGAAAATACAAGCACCATAAGCATATCCAACATATCATCAAGGCGTGGAATTGGGAATTCGATATTTGATAATGATCTTGTTAATTGCCTGATATTGATGCACATGCACCAACCATCGTCCTTCTTTGGCACTAACAAAGCTACGTTGACACACTGACTAATACTTCCCCGCACATAGCCTTTATTGAGGAGGTCAGAAACAAGGTCTTGCATAATGCTATGTTCCTTCGGGCTCATACGATAGTGAACTAAATTTGGAAGATTGGATCCTGGAAGTCAATCAATTTGCTGTTGAATATCCCTCAAAGGCGGTAAACCTGGTGGTAGATTCTTTGGCATTATATCCTTGAACTCATAGATAATGGATTGAATACCTTTTGGGATGACGAAAGAGCTTGAACTCTTAGGCTTCATCAAGAGGGCATATGCCTCGTCTTCCTCTACAACATTCCTTGTGTTTCACTATTAGGCATGTATTTTTGGCAATCTTGCGCTTGGATGGAATTTCCCTCTGTAATCAACATCAAGGAGATACGTTGGCCATCTTTTATAAATGAGTAGAGTTAAGTCTACCATGATGAATGGCGTTTTGATCGAATTGCTAAGGTCTGCCTAATATCATCTTAAATTCATCCATGGCAACTACATCACATATGACTTCATCTTTATAGATTTCCCCTATAGAGATTGGTACTCGACAAATAAATTTGACCTCCACCTCGTTGTTACTGATCTTATATAGTGCTGGGTGTTTTTTTGATCTGCAGCCCCGATCGTTCAACCATTAATTGACACACTGTATTATCTGAACTCACTATCAATTATCACGTCACAAAGTTTTCCTTTTACTAAGCAACGTGTGCAGAAGATAATGTGTCACTAGGAAGAATCTTCTTTTTGTGGAGTGAGGAGGATTCGTCGGACAACATATGCTACATGATCGCCTTCTTCATCTGCATAATCAACATTTCAGCTTCGATTTCTTCATCAACTTCCTCCTCATCAGAATTCTCTTGAGAGTTCCCATGTACGTAAGTAACGTTGAGGGCATTCACTAGAACGGTGTCCATGCCGCCTACAACGATAACAGATAGTGGAATCAAGATTAGAATAAGGATTATTGGATCTTCTCGATGTCGTTGGCTTGGATGTTTCAGTACTTGTTTTCGAGCTACTAGGTGCAATATCTTTTGTTGCAGGTTGTTTAGGTGGTACAAGGTCTTCTATTTGAGGTGTTCGCTGTCGTGCAGTCCGTGTAGGTTGGCTTGACGGTCTAAAACTGCATTCTCTTGTTCTATTCTTTCAGCAAGGGAAATTGTTTCGGTGAGTGTGTAAGTTATTCGATCGACTTTCAACATGATCACGAATATTTGGATGAAGGACATTGATAAACCTAGCAATTTGTTGTCCATTGCGTGAAGACAACCGACAAAATTCGGTCGTGTAATCGGCCCATCGATTTTGATCTTTGATGACAATTGCAAAGTTGCTGGTACAAGACTTGTTGATAATCTGGAGGTAAAAATCTTGCTCGAAGTAGCTTCTTCATCTTATCCTAAGGTTGAATTGGTCGTTTTTGTTGTCGTGCATGAATCATTTGAGTTTGATCCCACCAAGTAGAGGCTCCGGCTTTTAGTTTATAAGCCACCATCTTGAATTGTTTGCGTTCGGGCCATTGACATTTTCAAAAAATCTGTCGACTTCAGACACCTAATCTAAAAAATCTTCCATGTGAAATTGACCATTGGAAATAAGTCTGCAGAAAATAAGTTGAAAGGAAAAGATACGCTAGGATCTGTATCGAGTTCGACTAGAATTGTCAAACATGTTGATCAACTGAAGCAATTGTCGTAGTATCTCACAAGATACAAAATGCAAAAGAAATTTGCGTTGCTGATGTTTGAATTCATCCGACAATCAATAAAGAAACGAGAGCTCTCAAGAAGAATATTTTCTGAATTGAAGTTTATTATCAAGATAAAAACTATCCAAAACTAAAGAGAGGGCAGCCTTATTTATAGGCTCGCTATAGACCAAATCCTACTTGAAGTAGAATTATGCAAAAAGCAATTAAACTAGGACTAAGAAAATAATAAAAAAAAGACTCCAAACTAGAACTCCTAGTGCTACTTCAAACAAAACTACTAGAACTACTATTACTAATTTAAATAGAAACTACAAAGACTGCAATTCCTACAATGAGTAGGACTGGTCTCTTGCATCAACATCAATATCATAGTATGGGCTAGAACATGCAACATATACGAGTGCCATCTGCAAGCTAAAAAATAAGAGAAAAAAATTAAAAGAAAATTGCTGCAAAAATACGAACAGTTAGATCCAATCAAGAAATAGATGAGTAGAGTAAAAGAACACTATTATGCACAAACTGTATTTATAAAAGAAAATATTCATGAACTTTTAGTTGTTAAATTCAAGTTTCTGTACTAGCTATGTACAGAGAAACTTTGTACATAAAATATCTTGCATAATAAACAGTAGGAAATTATTAACATAATATTATCCCATTTGTGAAAAATTAGAATCAGAAATGCAACGCGCTGTAATCAGGTTGAACAATTTGTTATAAAATTAACTAGAATGCTAGGTGGAATAAGGCCAATACTTGGCTGACTAGTGATCTATTTGGACAGTCTTTCGTTATTCAAAAGGGGAAAAAAGGTGGAATAGAGGTCAAAGGGAAAGGATTCATCAACTTCTGTAAACAAGCAGTCGACAATAAATGGACTGCATATTCAACCTTGCATCTCAAGTTAATGAAACCATCTTCCTGAAGGAATTCTTGTTTTATCTTCATTCCATGGACATTAACAAAACCTATGTATCACAATTAATCACCTACCACCGAGGTGCAACATTTTCTGTCAGCCTATGCCTCTCCACATGACAGGTAAAATGCATGCAGCCAAGATACGTAAAATAGAAACAGGAATCAAGCCAGGACCTGAGTCCTGCAAACAGCGTACCAGGTACAGAACACCTAATTCAAAAATGAAACCATGAGGGAATTGTAGAACATTTCCTTGGATGCAGCAAGGAAAAATTTAGTGAGAAGATTTTAATGTTGAAGCATCCTATGAAATTTCCCACTATATGAAGAAAGGCAATAAGAAAATGAGCACTAACATCAAACGAGTGATTATGAAGAAGCATAAGTTTGCTCATTGCACATGATTGCAGTGGACCCCTTTGATCTATTAAAAAAAATTGTCAATTAGATTATCAACTTTCAAGTTGGTTCATCTAGTTTGAAATCTAAGACAAACATATTATAAAAAAGGAAAACATGCAGCATATATAGATTTACAGATCAATAAAAGGAGAAAAATTTTAAGAAAATATGCAGTACTAACATAGATTTTTTATTTGTACAAAATGGCCTACCTTTTCATGGTGTGTTTTCAACTTGCCTTCATGTGTATATCTTTTCCCACATTCTGGGTACGGACAGACATGATAGTTTTCAAGGTAGTGTGTCTTCATATGTGCCCTCAAGTTAAAATCCAATGAGAAGGCCTGCAATCAATAGTAATTACAAGATATCACATTTCAACTGCAGAACTAACAATTGAAATTGTCAAGAAAAGTGCACAAAACAAGAAAAAATGAGATATTCACCTTACCACAGCCTTCATAAGTACATACAAAATCCTTTTTCCCTGTATGAATGAGATAGTGTCTTTTCAACTTTGAACTGTCCACAAATTTCTGCAAAAAATATCATGTTTAATCTCAGTGAACACAAAATCATTAGATAGATCGTTTTACAACTCACATAACATGTAAATTTCCCAAGTTATAGTAGAAAAAACTAGTTGCAAAGCAAATGGATCAACATGGACAAATTAATAAGAATTCAGGTTAAGTAATCTAACATCAATTTAACAAACATATAAATACAGTCTTTATTTCCTGATAGTAACATAAGTACAGTCCATGAAGCAGGGGTTCCCATTTGTAAACAAACATGAGGTAATATTCAGCCCTTAAAAAAACCATGTAATATTCAATTCCAACTTTCTAGTCATCCTTTTACCCCTCAAAAAGAGAATATTCGATTCCAACTACTAAGCATACAGGTTTAAAAAAAATACCAAGCATGCAGAATAGATACTTGTTTATATCATCTTAAACTGAGAAGAATGAAATGAAAGCCTCAGTGGTAATGGCCTTCTGCAGATACTCACATTTTTTAAGGTAAAAAGTATGAATCAATGCACTTTCTTATGAATTTTCCTTTACTCAATCTGATATGCAAACTAGAAATTATGCCACAATGTTTACAAATAAAAAACAAAAGAAGCAGTTAGAAAGAAAGCGGACTTTTCTTGTCCACTGGCCAAGGGTCTACGACATAAGGCTCCTCCTATGAACTGGGTCGCTGGGGGTTTCCGTATTCCAAAAAAGGAGGGAAACCCCAGCAGGGGAAACCAGTGGGAGAAACACCTAAAGAAAAACTCGACCAACCCCCCAGAGGGGGGCAGCGGAGGGGAAACAACTTTCCATCCGTCTCATCCCCCAGAGGGGGCTTGCTCTGCTCCTCAAGGAGACATAGAAAGCAAGGGGCCTTGGTTTTTAACCAAGAAAGACATGTCGATAGCTTTCTCATTTGCGGTAGACTGGACGCATACCCAGACAGAAACTAAGTTCCCACTCACGATCCATTAACAAGCTACACCAAGTAAGAAGTGTAGAACAATTAATTCATAAGGGCCGCCATTGTATAAAGAACATTACCCTTCCGCATCCCTTGTATTGGCAAGCACATAGCTTTTCCCCATGGCTGTGAGCATGTTTCTTTAACGCTCCTACATCAAAGAAAGTCTTTCCACAACCTTCATAGCTACAAAGGAACAGCATCTCCGTAGTTGGTTCTGACTTTTTCTCTTCATTGTCTGTTTCTTTAGCCTTCTCTCTTATAGCATTTAACACGTCCTCTAATGAACAAAGATAAAATGAAAAAAACAAATGAGTTACAGGAAAAATATCAGCAAATTAAGAGTTTAGGCCCTGTTTGAATGTCACCCAATCAATCAGATGGGTCTATTCCTATGTTTATTTCTGATCAATTGGAAAAAGTCATAATGACTTTTGGGTAGACAATAAAAACATGGAAGACCATGAATTATGTTGGAAAAACGATGCCCACAATCTCATTTTTTTCCTGCAATGTGTTTGTTGCGACTTGAACTTTTCTTTTCTCTTTGCTGGTGCTTCGCCTCCACTAGATAATGACTTGAATTTTCCCTAAACAAACTCATCTGCCGAACTTTAATCCTTTTTAAGAGAAAAAAATACTAATTTGTAAGAGGAGATAGGATTTTATGTGCTCCGCTGGTATCCCAATTTGAGATCCTTGTCCAAGGAAGAGAAATAATTCATCTTATTTTCAAGTTTTGAAGGTTTAGCCATGATAATGAGCCATTCACCACAGCCCAATAAATTTATTTTCTACAAATCTATTTTGATGTTGTCAAAAGTTGACCAATTTTCTGCCGCTTATTTATTAAAAACAGGAAATCTATATCTATCTATATATTATTAAAAAGAAAGGTAAATGCATGAGAACACAATAATTTATATTATTATATTTTGAACACATATATAAAATTACCCAATTAACATAAAAGTTTTGTTAATACATATTAACTAAAATTATAATTAAGAGGTCCAACAAAAAATATTCTAACAATCAAAATAAATAAGATTAACTTTGAAAGTAAATTTATCTATGAGTCCTAACAACATGCGAGAAATTAAATTGGGAAAAAAAGTAACGAGGAAAATAATACTATAATTTTTTTATCAAGTTAGATATTTTCTAATCCTTATTTAGTATCATCTTAAATTATATTATTATAATTTCATCATTGTGCATTGCACGGGTACTTAGACTAGTAGATATATAGTAATGAGTGTTGTTAGATACATAATAATATAAATAATTGGTAGGTATATCATTTTACTGAATTATCTTCAGCTGTATGAACACTGATGTCTTTTAAGGGATTTTAATTTTTTGATTAAATAATTAAAAATTGAAAAGTGCAATTGCAGCCATGCATACCTGCATCCGGCATATACTCTATGCAAAACCCTCTTACACACATATGCATACCATATGAGTTTCCGAACCTTGGTACCCATCCAATGGAGAGATGAATGCACAAATATCAAATAAGACAATGGCATGAAATACAATCTCCACAATTATTAACCAAACTTACCTGTAACCCACTTGAAAAGATAACATTTTCCACCAGTTGCAACTGTCTCTTGTGGAACCCTACATCATAATCCAAAAACAAAAGGAATACCAATTATTAGACACACGAAGAATGCACACCACAAGATAATGATATCGCTTATCAGTTTACTGCATTTTACCTAGTTATCATCAGGAATCCTAAATTTCCTAAAACACTTAAGCATAGCACCAAACAAAACTATGAGCAAATATAAGAAGAAAAAAAACATAAAAAAATCATTTTGGAATATCACAAAATTAACAAAAGTAATAGTCAAATAAGTCCTCTTATAGTGCACTGCATCAATAGGTCAACACTACCTGAATCCATGCACTTATATTAAAGTAAAAAGAGTATAACTCTGGAAAAGATCAGATGAATCACTAGGAAAAACATAGTAAGTAATGCAATTTATCTTCAATTGCATTAAAACGGGCATCAAATCCTACCCAAAATAAGAAAGAATATAATTCAGGCAAAAGGTCAAATGCAATTAATAGGAAGTAGGTCAATTTTAACTCCGATTGCATCAAAATGGACACCAAATTCTCCCAAAAAATCAACATTTTGGGGAGAAATCAACAAGTTATCCAAATAATCATAAAATGAAGATGAAGCAAATAAAACACCAGTATATGAAAAAAAATACAATAAATGAAATTGCATCACCATTCTACTGATTTAAAAGAACAGACCTTTATGTTGCATCGTAAGGAATTGTAGATACACGAAAACCCAATATTCTTAAAATCACTTGATGAAGCTCAAAACAAACCTATCTACGATCCTACTACTCGTAATTCCATCACATTGAAACGTCATTACGATGAACGTTAACCAAATACAGTCACTAAACTGAAACCACCTCAAAAAACCCAGAGACATTCCACAGGGGGGTAAGACTGACTGCAAGATCAAGAACAAGGGAATCTCGATTGCCTCATCGTCGCACCAATCGAAATGTTTTCATTTTGGATATAAAACACAGATTACAGTGGCGAAATCCCTAATTCTCTTAAAATTACTCAATTAAACAAAAAAAAGACGTTCCAAAAGAACAACAATTGACAGCAAAAAGAATAAGAGCACCGAGGAACCTCTCTAATCCATCACAACTTCAGCAAAAATAACCGATTCCTCAGATACATACATGAAAATGTAATCGCCCGTAATCCCTGAACCCCTCCGAAAACTGCTTAAATTGAAGCTTAGAATTGCGGAAAGCTACGCTCTTTAGGACTCACCACTCTTTGAACCACTGGACGCCGGTGGGCCGCGACGCGTACGGGCGCCTCTCCCAGAGGGCGTGTCCGGGAGGGAGCTCCATTGCCACTACTCCGTTTCTACCGCGTTGGTTCGCTTCTGCTGTCGCCAGGAAGAACTATTTGGTGGCGAAGAAGGGAGGAGGAGGAGGAGGAGGAGGAGGCGGCCTCTTTTTGTTTAGTTTCGATTTCGCAGGAAAGGGAGATGGGACCCAGAGCTTGTTCGGTTAGTTAAAAATTGTACTTAAAAAGTAAAAAATAAAATAAACAAATACCTCTTTTCTTATTTTTAAAATTATTGATTTATTATTTTAACAGACTATATTACTCTTATTTATACTTTTTTAATATTATTATCATATAATTTTAAAATATATTAATCAATATTTATTTTAACACATATTATATCTACTAATTGATATTATCAATATTTTTATTTAAATATATAACTACTTATATTTTAAAATAATTATCAGCACTTAAAATATTATCAATACTAATATTTATTAGGTATTTTTTTATCATCTAAGGATTTGTTTAGTTTATCTGATAAAAAATACTTGATACACACTAATGTTGATAAGTATTTTAAGTGTTGATACTTATTTTAAAATATAATTAGTTATATGTTTGGATAAAAGTGTTGATAATATTAATAAGTAATTACAATAATTATTAAAGTAAATATTGATTGAGATATTATGATAATAATATTAAAAAATATTGATAAAGAGTAATTTATTTTGTTTGAATTAATAAGCCAACAACTTTAAAAATAATCAGTAAGTTATTACTTGACAACTTTTATAAGTGTATATTTTTATTTATCAAATAAGAAGATTTTTTAAAAAATATTTATATATAAATTTAACTTACTTATAAGCTAAGCTAAACAGACTCTAAGATTTTATTTGACACACCTTTAAAATAATTGGTTATCCAAACCCTTCCAAGATGAGTGTCCCAAAGAGTTGCCTACTTAAAAATATGAGATGAGATTAAATATGTTACCTTTGAGGTTAATATCCCCTATTTATGACTTCTTAAATCTTATACTCTCCTATATCAAATGAAAAATTTTAAATATCATAGATAAATGAAATTGCATATAGTGTATTGACAAAGTCAATACACTATTTAAGGTGTTTGAAGATCATAATTAATAATATCGACAAATGATTGTAACTTAGCGTTTTGAGATGCTTGAAATACTAATATTTAAGATAGTGGCAAGCGTATTAAAATTTTCTTTAGATATACTCACAAAATATTTTAATAATAATACACTTATTATTTTATACTAAATGATCACTTTATTATTATTTTATTAACTTATAAATCATTTGGTCAGCCATTTATTTTGTTAATATTAAAATAAAAAATATGTTATTAAATTTATGATACATATATTAATACAAAATATTTAAATAATTATTTGTACAATTTGTAGAAATTTTACATTTATTGATTGGTTCAAACATCGTATTTGCCAAATATATTTATTAAATTAATAATTAACTTATTTATCGTTAATTATTAATCTCTAATTATTAATCGTTATTCATCGTTAATAGTAGTACGTGCTAAACAGAGTCCTCAATTTAGTTTGAGATATGAAAAAGTTTTTGACAAACATATCACGCTCTTACATGAACCATACTGAAAGCGCATATATCACGAATATACGTGATGCGATGAAAAAGAAGTATACGAAATAGTAAATTCAGTATACGAAGTGATTTTGCTTAAAAGTCTTTTGAAGATGGCATTTAATATTAGTGTAAAACCAAGTTACTCTATCACGGAACATCATACTAATATCAAACCTTTAAAATTAGATTAAAGACTTCTTATGTAATGAATTTTTTAATATGAGTGGATATCAAAGGGAGGCTTGGAAAAATGATTTAAGCATTATTTTTTTATAAACTTTCACATCAAATTTATTAGGACGAAGCAAGATTTTAACGTCGAAATTGAATCAATAAAAGTTTAGTGAATTTTTAATTGTCACTAAAATAATATCAACTTTAGGTCACACTAATTACACATGATAAATAAGATTTTTAATAAAAAAATTACATATTACTTATCATTTAATTTTATCATCTATTAATTATTTTTAAGGATGTGTTTGAATAAAGGACGAGAAGAAAAGAGATGAAAAAAGTAATGAGAGTAAAGATAAGGAAGAATAAAATTATTTATTATCTATTTAATATGAAAATAAATTATTTTAATTAGTTAAAAAATGATTTTTTATCTGCTGTAAAGAAAAATCCTCGCCTTTATTATATGACGATACAAGAAAAAGGCCGTGATCGTTTTACCCCCACCAGAAAAGGCCCATTATTCATAAAAAAACAAGCCCATGTTCGTTTTAACATCCCAAAATAAGCCCATGATCGCTACGTATACGACCCCATCCCGCTATCCACGTTGCCGCCTCGCGCTAATTTTGAAGCACCCAAGAAAAGGGGGCAAAGACGGAAGCGTGGGAAAGCGAAACCAAACCCCATCTCCCGCTCCCTCTCTGCTTCCCTCCCGAAGCCATCCAAAGGGAACCCTGTTGGCATTCTGTCGAACACCAAGCGCTCTCTCTCGATCACTTCCCGGTACCCGCACAGTAACTGCCCCCGTATTCTCCCGCTTGGCCCTCGATTCTTTTCCCCATTCGAAATTGATGCAGGAAAAAAAACGATTTTTGAGATATTTGTTATTTTTTCTTTTTTTATCCCGCAATTTTGATCGCTTTGTTTGATGTGGGCGATCGTCTGGTTGCTTGCTACTTTTTATTTTGGCTGGTTCAAAATGTGGCTCCGAGATGCTTGTGATGAGGTCAAGGGAAGAATAGATATCTTCCTGAATGGTGAGAGAACTTGGCGTTGTACATATATGGAGATCTTCTGGGATTATTTAGGCGGAAATAGTAAAAACTGGGCGAAGGAGGAAACGTAATGTGATGTTTATGAGTTGATCTTAGTGTGATTATGAATTGCTAATTTGATTTACGAATTTACAGTAGCTACGAATTTGTAAATCGCTTGTTCGATTGGTTTCATTGTGGTTGCCACAAGCTTGGATTTTGAGGTTGGGAAAGGAAAGGATCTGTGATAAGTGTGAGTATTTATGCAAGTTTCGTGGATTAAATACTTGTACGCTTTATTGCTGGGATTTCTGAAGTTGTGTTACTTCCAGTGACATGTGCACTTTAATTTGGGGGATTAAATGGAAAACATTCAGAGATCGTTAAGTAGATAATCATAGGTCAATAAAGTTTAGTTGATGACAGTATAACTGCTCGAGGAATACAACGATAGAATGTTTTATTGATGGAAAAGTGCATGCCATCTGATTCAAATAGTTTGATGAGTGTTTGCAGAATCCTCCGGCATAAGGATTATTTCATCAAGTTGAAAGTTGTGGTTTCTTGTTGCATCATCCTCAAACAATCGGTCGTACATGGAGAATCATCTGGGTACTCAAATACTAGTGGCATCTTGTAGTTTATGGGATGTAAAGTTTTGATACTACTACATCCATGTCGCTTGACTATCTGTTGCCTTCTTATGGAGCCTACCGTTGTATGCTTAGCTGCCATAGTGTTCATGCAAGACGTAGTTCTTTCTCTAGTATACTTTTACTTTCCAACTAGAGCACGACATCTCCTTACTTGCATTCTGAATCTTCTTGGTTATAGTGGATATTCACATAGAGTTCCACTGAACTCGTTAGACAATCTACTTGTGCTCATCAGTTTCATGCTCACAATTAGTAGAATACAAATGCTACATTACTGAGTTATTATACTTGATTATGAATCAACAAATTTTCCTCGCCTTGTTAAAACTCAAACTGTAATTTTTTTTTTCAAATGATGTGAGCTTCATTATTCACAGGCACACGTTTGTGTGACTTATATCATCATTTTTGTCTTCTACAAATGGTTATCTAGTAATTGCATCATCTGTCTGATTTCCAGCATCTCCACATTCAGTGGTCCATTGCCTAAGTATGATGATTCACAAACCCCAAATTAGTTGGAGTTGGCTGCTCTTCTAATCAGCATAGTTGAGGTTGCTGTAACTATTTTAATATTCCATCAGACTCAGGTTGACATAAAGCCTACACGCTTCTGTTTGCATTCCTCTCACATTTGTTTGTTTGTGAATTTCTGATGAAGGTTACGAATATTATCATGAGGAAAAAAGAACTTTGGTTCTGCTGTATGCTACCTGAAGGTGATAGAAATTTTAAAAGAAATATCCCTTCATATCCTTGCAGGATATTTTCTATGATTAGCATTGAGGTGCTGGTTTTTGGACCAATAAAGCATGCTCACCAATGACAGAAGCAGCAGTTTCAAGGCATGTTGAAATATACAATATAGTCTCAGATTATAATTTTTTTTATAAACATTCTTGTGTTGTTCCTGTTTTATTCTATGATGGCATTGTTTCAATGGTGACAGAACCAAACTCAACTCAAGATCCACTAATGAGGACAAATCACCAAAGGTTAATTGGTCCCAACATGTATCTGCTGTGGAGAACTTTTCTTGTCAAGAAAAGTTCTTGAACTCGAGTTTTTTGTTTTCTTTGCCAACACAGAAGCCTCATCTTGAAGGAACAGCTGAAGATATGTTGTCTACAAGGTATATTCATCTTCAAATAACATTACTTATCTCACTTTTGCATTCCAACTTTGAACTGACTAGTCTAGCAATATTATCTTTTGTTGTGATTTAACCCTTTCCTGCTTTTGCTAACAAGTTAATCACAATAAGTGTATAGTGGATGCAGGCATGAAACATCTGATGCATTCGAAAAAATCTATTTTTTCTGCATATATTCTACATGCATATTCATTTTCAGTATCCGCATTGCCATGTCATACTGTAGGTGTTAACAACTGATACTAACTGCAAACAACAGTTTTATCTTAGCATCATTTTATATATTTTCTTTTTAATGAAATTTTATCATAACATAACTATTAATGAAAGTGTCGACATGTTATAAATAGAAATCTTTGCAACAAACTGTGCTAGAATCACTTATCTTTGTATCTTGAATTACTGGACATATTTCTTACGCTTGTTATTTATAATATATATTACCAGGTCTGTGGTTTGTAGAGTTCAAGGATCTGAGAGGCTGCAAAATTTACAAGTTGAGAAGGTAAGCTTAACACTGATGATTGGAAGTAGGGTGCTTTATGGAATAAGTGATGTACCGTATCTAGAAATCTGTGATCAAAGCTATTTCCTTTCATATAAATTCATGACAAAGTTGAATTTGAGCTTAAGCACCCAGTTTGTTACTTAAACTTCTATTCATGACAAAGTTCTCTCTAAAAGACAATTCATGACAGAATAATTTGAGCTTGGATTTCACAATTTTGACATCTAACTGCTCAAGCTTCTATTTACTTACATTTTCTTGAACACATGTTGGTCACCTTTATCCTACCAGTTTGTTCTCCAAGTCACAATATCTTCTTGTCTTAATCTTTGACAGGCTTGGAAATCTCTTTGCAGAACCCAGCTGGCACCCAGGAGTTACACGAGACCTGGTTTAACTGTTCTAACAAAAAACCATAATGAAAATCATCAGCCAACTCACATATTTAACTCATCTAATGTTGTTAAAAGTGTAAATGATGTACAAGATGTTGGAGGCTCATCTTATGAAAAAAAGTCTTCTCATCAGGTCCGTCATGATTCACCTTGTAATTCACACAACAGAGATGATCGTGTCATTCATACAAGAAATTCTGTCCCAGAAGGTTTCTGTGTTACAAAACTTGGTACATGCCCACAAATGGGAGAACAATATGCTACTATAGCAACAATGCCATATACTCCCCGTCATTCTGGCAGTGGAAACCATGGCACTCTTCATACTTCTGACAACAAGAGTGCTGAAGACGAGTTTTTAGATGCTCTGGATGATGACGAATTGTTAGAGGTAAGCTCATAGATCCTCTCCGAAAGAAAAAATGGCCCTAGCACCATCTGTAAACTAAACGTTGAATGAATACTGACAAATTAATTGTTGGCTTCAGAATATTGACGTAGATCAAATTGTTATGGAACATTATCAAACTTCTGGCACTCCAGAAGGTTTGGCTTCTAAATCTACATCCTTTACTCCAGTTTCCAATAACAGAGCAGGTTCCACTGAAGATACATTGTCACCTGAACTTCGTGAAATATGTACTCATGGTTTCAAGGTATACCTGTTGACTAGAATATATTTTTATTTTCTTCTGGAAGTTTAGTTAATGGATGGCTCAGATCTTTAGTTAAATATAAATTGTGCAGCTAGCTCTTTGCCCGGAAGCAGCTTTCCATCTGCAGGAGATAAAAGATCAGCTCATTTCTGTATCAAATGAAATTCTTGATAACTCTGATCTTAGTCCTCAACAATGTGAAAACCTTCATCAACAACGGTATGTGTCTAATGGCATTGCTGTATCAGTGTATTATGCAAAAAGATTATTCAATAACTATAATTGTCTTTATCCTTTATGCGTTTATTTGCCAGCTTGCACCTAAAGAAACAAATTCAGCAACTTGAGAAATATCTTCAAAGTTTAAATCAAGATGATGAAAGACAGAGATCACACTCTATGGCCTCAACCACTGCTGCAATGCAACATCAACCTGAGACTCCTAAAAGCATATATATGATTGATCCTGCTAGATTTAATGGCCAAGTTCATCTAAGAAATGAACCAGGTCACTCTATGTCTTGGAGCTCACCAATACAATATTACCATACAGATATGTCAAGTGCTGCACCTCCAGAAAGAGAAGTATTTACTCCTAAACTTCTGGACATTAACTACATCGAAGGATCTGTAGATAAAAGGTGGAAAAGTACAGACTTCCAATGGACCAAAAAACTTGAGGTGATCTTCATCAGAAAGCCCCAGATTCATTTCTTTTCATCTCTATTCTTTTGATGTTTTGAAGTTCTTTCATATTGTTAGGCTAACAACAAGAAGGTATTTGGAAACCACTCCTTCCGTCCGAATCAAAGAGAGGTGATCAATGCAACTATGAGTGGCTGTGACGTCTTTGTTTTAATGCCAACTGGTGGAGGAAAAAGTCTAACATACCAGGTACATGCACCATTTAAAACTCTTACTTTGACTTTTAGGAGTATATATGTCATTCATGTTGCATGTTTGGGAATGTATTCCTTCACTTTGTTAACTTTTGTCTTCGTATCTTTCACGCTTACTAGTATGGTACCGCATGATGCATAGGTAAAAAATAATACTAATCACATATCATAGTTTCAAAGATAATTTTTTTTGTAAATTAAATAAAAAATTGTTTAATTGCCTCTATATAATAGCATTGCATGTGTGGTATATCTTACTAAGTTTGACAATTACTAAATTATGTCAATAGATTTAGGTTATTTCCGGGGAAACTCGGGTCTAGATAAATTTTGTTACATAATTTTCTAACTTTTGAACTGATGCCAATTTAAAGCTAATAATTGGTATTTAGCATGTTGAAAGAGGGTATAAACAGATTAATACATAATTTATATTCCATTAGTTTATTAGGAGAAATTTAAAAAAATGTATATTTTTTTTTTGAAAGGGAAAAAAATCTATATGAAATTTCTAAGAGAGGCTGATGAATGCAGTTGTTTTGTTTTAATAAAATCTACATAAAATATATCACTTCAAAATTTATCTTGTGCCTTTTCTTTACGAATATGGAACTGCCTAGCATAATCCATACACTTACTATTATTTACAACCACTGTCAGTATTGGCAATGTGCAACCAATATATCTTCCACTATTATTTTTTATCTCTTCCTCACCAACACAGAAAGTTTTAGTTATTTAAGGTTGAAGATAAAAGTCGACAATTATATATACATACATATATATATCTATATATATATATACTTAAATTACTTATCACTACCAAATTTACTTATAAAAGATGAAATAATTAATGCTTATAATCATATAAAATTTTATGAGTAGCATATTAAAAAACAAAGATTAAAGGAAAAAATGTTGGCTATTGAATTTTTTTTGCTATTTATTATTGAATATAAGAAATAAACTGAAATGTAAAAACAGTATATATATGTACGTATGTATGTATGTATGTATGTATGTATACTTAAATTACTTATCGCTACCAAATTTACTTATAAAAGATGAAATAATTAATGCTTATAATCATATAAAATTTTATGAGTAGCATATTAAAAAACAAAGATTAAAGGAAAAAATGTTGGCTATTGAATTTTTTTTGCTATTTATTATTGAATATAAGAAATAAACTGAAATGTAAAAACAGTAAAAGAGAAAATCATGTCTTCTTATAGAAAATAAAGTAAACCTTTTTTTTTCTTTTTGGTGCATAAGAAAGAAGTATATAAAGTTAATTATGCGTGTAAAGTATACCTTATCATTTTTAAAATCATTTGAAAGGAAATCATGTTGCTATAATGTTCATGTGCTTAAACTTACTATGTTCGTACTACACACTTTAAGATTCTACTATATCTTAAGTTATTTGACATCACTAATAAAATCGATGTTTGAAGTCTAAACTGTGTTGCACATTGCTGTGAATAATATAAGAAAAATATTTTCAGGCAAAATTATATTCTCAAGGCACTTAATAATAATGTCTCTCATAGAAACCTAATCTAAAGAAGAAAAAAACTCATGAACATTGCTTTTGAGTTTTTCTTACTGTGATTGCTTTTGCTTATCCTCCTACATGAAAATGCTACAGATAG
This sequence comes from Pontederia paniculata, assembly GCA_001647135.1. Taxonomy (NCBI): domain Eukaryota; kingdom Viridiplantae; phylum Streptophyta; class Magnoliopsida; order Commelinales; family Pontederiaceae; genus Pontederia; species Pontederia paniculata. The sequence goes on along the minus strand of LTAE01003101.1, from coordinate 21,517 downwards.
GAGCATGATCCATCCATGCATTTTTTTTGTTTACTCATGTTAATATGAATCCTTATTTTCAGTGTAGGTTTAGTTTTCGACAGTAAAAAATGATGGTTATAGATAGTCATGCAGGTTTAGTTTTTTATGGTTGCATATGATAGTTATCACAATTGAACTATTTTATTGCTTTAGCAGTTATAAACATTGTGCCTACTCCACCAGTAAATTATTGCATTCAAAAAGTTTTTGGAGTTAACCGATTCAAGTTATTTAAGATAACATTTTGGGTCGTGTGTGCTTGATCGTAGTTATTTGCCACTATAATGCATATAAATGTTGTGTCCCATCGACACAATGGCAAGATATGCTTATGCTTACTTTTATTTAGTAAGATAGATATAGATAATTATTTGGCTATTAGAAAATAAAAAAATATAATTATCTGATCATTATTCAAACATTTGCTAGTTGATTATATTAATCTATCATATTAATTTTTTTCTGATTTGATTTTGGTTAGTATAAAAGATTATATATGTAGAGAGAGATTATTGACATTTTTATTTTGAGACAAAATAATTTCTAAATTTATAAAGGAACAAAAGAGAAAATCTTTAACGTCTAAAGATTAAAGCAAAAAAAAAAAAATAGAAAAATTATAATTGTAGTTGAAGTCAAAATCTATGACATATTACCAAAAAAACAAAATTGAATATCAAATCTTTTTAGTTCTCATATTTAATTATTTTTATATAAATTAATATTTATATAATTATTAAACATATTTTTATATAAATGAACGACATCATGTCAAGTTTCAATTTGTTTAGTTTCATAGTATTTGTTTAATTATTTAGAATAATGTTAACTTCTAGTACACGATGGACATGCGGCAGCGTATGCATGTGCCAAATGTCATACTCTCCTTCAATATTATTAGTATGGTACATGTTAAGTTTCAATTTGGTTAGTTGCATAGTATTTAATTATTATTCTAATTATTTTAAATCTTGTTAACTTTTAAGTACATGATGGACACGTGGCGGCACATGCGTGTGTCGAATGTCGTATTCACCTTCAAGACTAGTTTATTTGATATAATATAGATATAGATATTTGAGTTAGCATACACCTGTCACTTTTAGTGGTGAAACTAATTCCTGAAGTTATATACATCATGAGTGCTTTGCATTTTGTTCCTATTCCTGTTTTGCTGAATGAAATATTTCTTGACAACCACAAACTGAAAGATGTCTTGCAGCTTCCTGCTCTTATCAGTCAGGGGATCACATTAGTTATTTCCCCTCTTGTTTCACTCATCCAGGACCAGATTATGCATCTATTGCAGGTAAGACAAGTTTTACTAAATATGCTAATGTCACATGATATGACCGAATACTGTTTTGGTTCTTCCCAGGCAAATATTCCTGCTGCTTATCTTAGTGCCACTATGGAATGGGCTGAGCAGCAGGAGATCTTAAGAGAATTGATGTCAGAGACTTGTAAATACAAGTTGTTATATGTGACCCCAGAAAAAGTTGCCAAGTAAGTCATTTGTACTCTTGCACAAGGCCCTAGGAATTTTCTTAATACATGTTGTATGAGAATTAAGTAAAGCTATACAAATGACAATTAACGAAACGAAACTACTTTGAGTCTAATACGAGTCATTTTATTTTTACTTTTGGGATATTATCTTTTGCTCGTAGTCCATCTTATTTTTTCTATATGTATATATTTCTATCTCTTCGAGCACAGGAGTGATGTTTTATTGAGACATCTCAATAATTTGCATTCGCGAGGGTCACTGGCTAGAATTGTTATTGATGAAGCTCATTGTGTGAGCCAGTGGGGGCATGATTTTAGGCCAGACTATCAGGTTGTTGTCACTAACTCTTTTCTTTTTTGAGAAGGTCACTAACTCTTTTCTTGTACGTATATTATCTCATTTTTGTCTAACTTGGATTTCTCTCTTAGGGCCTGGGAATTCTGAAACAAAAGTTCCCAAGCATTCCAGTTCTGGCTCTTACTGCTACAGCAACAGTCAGTGTAAAGGAAGATGTTGTGCAAGCTCTTGGTCTTGTGAACTGCATTGTGTTTCGGCAGAGTTTTAATCGCCCGAACTTGTGGTCAGTGTTAATAACTTATTAAGCAATGCTGTCTCAGAAAATTTTCCTAATTTTTCTGGTCTTGTAGGTATGCTGTGATGCCCAAAACTAAGAAATGTCTGGAGGACATAGATAAATTCATTAAAGAGAACCATTTTGATGAGTGTGGTATCATCTACTGTCTTTCGAGAATGGACTGTGAAAAAGTGGCTGAAAAGTTACAGGTCCGCCTTCCCTTGCAACATCCCTGACATTTGACCATTTTGGTTTATCTGGTTTCTAAGGCTTCTATCGGATTACATTTTTATCTTTCTCTTCTATTTTCAGAAATTGGGAACTGTTCCATTTTTTAATCTTATTTTTTTTTAGAAGGATTTTTGAATTTTATTAAAGCTCTCTTCAAAGTAAAAATGTATTTAAGCTTATTATGCCTAGTTTCAAATGATTGTATTGGTTTTGAAGTTGCAACATTACTGTGACTTTATTGATTCATTAGTCCTATATCTGTTATTCTAAGAATTCACTACTTTATTCTGCATTGATGCTGTGGTAGATGTCGGAACTTTCACATAATATAGGCAAATTTGTTATGACCTCTGATCCTTTAGCGGTCACCAAATGAGGAATGCTAGTTGTTTCTGGTGCGGAAATAGATGGATATTCACAAGTTGTTTAGCTAGTGTTGGGAGAAATCATCTATAGGACATGTTTGGAGTGTGGAACTTTGTATGCATCCTGGACCATGCTTCCTATTTTCAGTAAATACTATTTGTTATACCGCACTCTCAATAAAAATGTTGTCACATATCTTTTTCTCAGCAACATTATTGCTTGCATTGACATTAAATCCTTCAGCCGCACACCTTTCCTTCTATATGTCTTTCTCTTTAAATTATACATTCATATAAATACAGTTCAGCTGATAATTCAAAATTTCACTTTTATGTCATTTTGTAGTAGAAAGCAAAAAATATCTTGCTTTAAGGGATATGCATTCATCTGTCTTTTTAGGAATATGGGCACAAAGCAGCCTTTTACCATGGTAGCATGGATCCTACTCAAAGAGCATATGTTCAAAAGCAGTGGAGTAAAGATGAGATCAACATAATTTGTGCGACTGTGGCTTTTGGAATGGGTATTTATTATCTTTCATGTCAAAATATTGTTTGTTGGTAATTATTTGTATTCTCATGTCGTTAGATGTACTTCAGGTATCAACAAGCCTGATGTTCGGTTTGTTATTCATCATTCTCTTCCAAAATCAATTGAAGGTTATCATCAGGTAAATTTGATATGTACATCTAAGCTTTTGGATATTGAAGGATAGCAGGATAATCATACTAAATGCATATGTACTCCAGGAATGTGGACGTGCTGGCAGAGATGGTTTACGTTCATCATGTGTTCTCTACTATAACTATAGTGATTATGTAAGTCAGCAGATATCTGGTTATTTCAGGGCCTCCCTACAATTCTTGTGCTACTACAAGTTATATTATTGTACAGACTCATTAGATCTCAATCATACAGATCCGTGTCAAACACATGCTTACTCAAGGAGTAGCTGAGCAAAGTCCTATGGCTTCATCACGACATAATCAGTTTGCAACCAATGACAGAGTATTAGAAACAAATATTGAGAACGTTTCACGCATGGTAATTCAGTTATATTGGCAATGTAGTAACTAATGAAAACTATGCATTAATTTTTTTATTGCCTTTCATCTCAAAACAGGTTAGCTATTGTGAGAATGATGCGGACTGCAGACGCTTGCTACAACTGATTCATTTCGGCGAGAAGTTTGATCCGTCACATTGCAGAAAAACATGTGATAATTGTTCAAAAGTGTTGACTTGGGTTGAGAAAGACGTTACTGACATCGCAAAGCAACTGGTTAAGATATTTGTTTCTGCTCTGTCATTTTCTGCAAAAGAATTTTATGCAGAAGCTCACATATCTTCTTTTCATTATGTATGTAATTTTAGGTTGACTTGGTATTGATGGCAGGCAGTCGATACTCAGTTTCTCACATTCTGGAAGTATATAGGGGATCATTAAACCAAAATGTACAGCATATTTAAGCTTTTCATTGTCCAGATATTTTCTTTTGACTGGCAACTGAATTACTTATACATTAAACATTTTGTAGGTTAAGAAGCACAGGCATGACACATTGAGCCTTCATGGAGCTGGGAAACATCTGGCAAAAGGTGAAGCATCCAGAATAATCCGGCATTTAGTCATTGAAGATATTCTTGTGGAAGATGTCAAAAAGAGTGATATTTATGGGTCTGTAACTTCTGTTTTAAAGGTATCAGAGTTGGAAATATTTTTTATAATTTTTTTATATAAGGTTCTTAGCTCTTCTTTATTTTAAATTCCAATGAACATAACTTCGTTTTGCAGGTAAACGAATCTAAAGTGCATAAAGTTCGCACTGGGAAGCAGAAAATCATACTGAGGTTGACATTTGCCTTCGTTCCTGTACCTATTTCCATTCTTGTTTTTTTATTTATTTTTATTTTTTTGTGAGGAAGGAGGATGGTCACCCAGGTGTTTTCCTTATGAATTTAGGTCTACTGAATTAAGAGATCATCTGCAGAAACAATCTAACAATATTCTTTGCTTATGGGTTTATAATTCCTTATTATGGAAGCACCAAAACACCAATGTTTTAGCAAATTAAGTTTGTGGTTCTTGTGTTTCTATTTCTGAATTCTAACGGCCATGATTTTAGCTTTCAATGTGATGAATCTGATTAGCTGGTGAAGAACATGTAAGATGGAATTTGCTACAGTCCCTTTGATAAGTTTATTTATTTTGTATCCCCACAGGAATTTGACATTTCGGTTCTGATTTTATATATGATGCTCCAATTCTCTAGGCACAATCCTTTTTGAACTTCCTCTTTGAGGAATTAATCTTGCCAGGGACATGTTTATTGTTTCACAAATAGACAACTTTCTGCTTTTATATGATTTATCTGCACTCTTGGTTGTCACTGGAGTAGCCTGCTTCTGATTTCCAGAGATTCTTAAGAGGTTTTCATGTAAATAATACCAGTTTGCATTACCTTAACTTTTGTTTTCATATTCAAATGCATATACATTTAGTTTTAGAGAAGTAAATGACATCATAATACCTCATGTAGGTTCCCTTCACCTGGAAAAGTGTCCAAAAACAAACAGGAGCAAATGACGAAGAAAGGTCCTTTGCTTCCAGAAATTATCAATCCATCACCTGCTGAAGTGAATGTGGCACAAAATGAAGTTGACTTGGTAATATGCAAGCTTCTGTGGTAAAAGGTTTTTACTGTTGGACAACTGTTTAAAATTCTAATTCTAAAATGATTCTGGTTCATTTTCAGAAACTTTCAGTTAAGCTTTTTTCTGCCCTCCGCATGTTGAGGACAGCACTTGTAAAGGAAGCTGGTGAAGGGTTCATGGCATATCACATATTCGGGTGAGTTGTACTTTTACTATCATTTATACATTTTAAAACGAGTTGCACTGCCCACATCCTGGTAGCTCAAGGTCATGCTTGCACGATTTATTCTGTTTGTTTTTTCTTTTGTTGAAAGAGATTGTATTTTCTGTTTCAACTGCAGGAACGCCACATTGCAGCAGATCAGTAAGCGGTTACCCAGAACTAAAGAAGAACTCCTTGAGATCAATGGCATTGGAAAGTAAGGCTTTGAGTTCTTCTCATTATTTTTCTTATATATGCATATTCATGCTACTGCTTGATCCAGAGCAAAGATACAAAAGTACGGTGATCGTGTACTGGAAATCATAGAATCAACCATCAGAGAATACCAAATGGCAAACAAAAATAGCAGCAGTAGCAGTAGCGAGAATGCTGATGCAGCTAAAAGAAGAAGAGGCTCAACAGGAACTGATCCTCATGCCATTGACGATGATTTTTGTGAGAACACTATTCAGTCAAAAAAAAGGGTTGCCAAGCCAGGAAGCAACCAAAATGGCACCTTGGACAGTGTATGTATACCGTCCTATGATGAACAAGGGGTAGATGCGGACCTTGATGGTTATGAGATGGAGACTGAAGATTCAAACTCAAAAGCAAAGCAGAGAGCATCTGGCAGAGCTCTGCCTAAGTGGTCCAGAACAGGTGAGAAAGGTAACAGGTGTGGACATGAGCTGTTTAACGACTATGCTTTCAAGTAGCCTTCCTCCACTTCGTCCTGGCCTATCTACATGGAAGATTGCCAAATGCATGTATGTCTGCCATACCATATTCCCAACTTCTCGCTAGGTGGGCATTCCAGTACGAGGAGAATTTTGTAGTTTGCTTGCTTTCCATCATCTAACCTCCGGCTTATGACGGTTCATATAACATGAGTTGCTGGCAGGCGTCAAGACAAACCTGAATGTAGCCTGACTGCATTCCCGGGAATATTTTGTATTTCTCTGCAGTGAAATTACATACCTCTTTCTATTTATCATTTCAAAATTGTAAGTAATTGTTTGATCTTATGTAATTCAATGTATCAAAATATACTATTAAGCAATCGGTTGTTCCAGTTTTACATATAATAGTATTACAATTCTATTGCTGAATTATTCATGTAAGCAGTCTGTAAGTTGTATTCATCAGGCACAACAATGAGCTGCGGACCATGAAATGGCTCAGAAAAATGGCCAATCTGCAGATTATCGCTTCATTGCTGTGATGTACTGAGAATGCTGCAACTCATTGACAGGTCATTATTGCTATATGTTCTATACGAAGACAGATACCAGATATATTTGTTATGTGTCAATGTAGATGCTCCCTAGTTATGTAGGGAGCACCATGCTAGTTATATCATCAAATGTAGGACCTTAAATTTAAGGTGGATATTAAATTTTTTCTTTCTTATTTTTTTTTCTCTTAAATTAAGTCTCATAAATTAGAGATCCTACGGTTAAAACAGTAGGTAGTACCCTACTTAAGTAGGGAGCCTCTCTATTTTTTCCGTGAGATGCGCGGCACCAATCAAATGAGTGTGTTGTGTATAAATGAATTAGTTAATGCTGCCTTTAGTTTTTTTCCCGCGGTGAACATTCGGAGATTCAACGATGATATTTCTCTAGATTTAAACTTATCATGTTCTCCAATAACGCAGGATTTTAATATTCTTATTATGTAATTCTTACTGGCATTTATTTCAAATAAAGTTATTAGTCCGAAATATTTAATGTTCGTTTAGGATCGTGTCTAATCATAACGAATGAACTTAGTAAATTCTTTTGATACATGCTAAAATTTAAAGTTGAGTTATTTAAACAGTAAAATACTTTATTTTTTTTTCATATCAACTCCGTTCATTTAATATAAGAAAAATATTACATCTTTCTAATGCTCACATTTTTAAAATATTTAAAAATAATATAATTAATATATATCATTGTGAGAGGGTAGAGATGAAGACCAGAACGGGCCAGCTGACTTGGCCCTCGGCATGGCCTTTGGTCATGCTCGCGAGTCTGACCGCCCCTACGGGTATTTTAATTATTTTAATATATAAAATATAAATATTTTACATATTACTCAAAAGAGTTTTAATAGGTGCTTTGAGTTCAAATTTCTCCTCCAACATCATTTAATCATATAATGAAATGCATCTTCTTATATAACTTTAATACAATAATATAATATATATTATTATTTAGTTACCAAACATTATTATATGATTATATTAAATGTCATATTATATGATATAAGGCATAAACTTTATTATATATAAAATTAAGATTTTAAAAACAATTAAATATTAAATATAATAAAATAATAGTGTTTCTTTTCGGCTCGACCTGATATGGTGATTCAATTTAGGTCAAGGTCGATCCATCCAGTTGCCAATTTTAATATGACACGACACGAGATAATTTTTTTTTATCACTGAGTATCGACATGCAGCTAACACAACACGATCAAGTATTAATTTATATTCTTATTAAAGAATTAATAGGATTTAGGAGATATATCAAAGCCATTAAAATGAACTATTTTCGAAGTGGATAAAGAGAGGCCGCACTCTATTTCTCATCGTTGAATTGATTGGAACTCCTCAGGACTTGAGCATTTTTAAGAAAATATGACATTTTTATAGTTATATATTTGATAAAAAAATTTAGACCGCTTTGACTTCTGAAATTTACAAATTAAAGCACATTCCCATTGTTCTTCCACAAACTAGCAAATTATTTTTTAAAATTTAAAATTCTTTGATAGCCTTGGGCTTTGGATCCCAACCACAACGAGTGGTAAAAAATCATAGCTTTGTGCTGCCTATTGTTGCGCCCAATGGCCAAGTCAGAACAAATTTAAAGTGAATTCATTGTTAGAAGTACTACATAATCATTCTTTGATTATTAATTATTTAATATAGTTTCCTTCAATAGTGATTTCTATAATTAAATAAGTCTTCAAAATAAAAGAAGATACTCCACAGGTTAGCCTAAAAAATAAAAAGGATAAGTGGAAAAAATGATAATAGTGATAATAATAAAAAATATGAAATTAATTATTTAATAAATAAATATAAACTTTGTAAAATTATTTGGTTGAAAAACAAACTAAATGGAATATGAAGATAGAATATAAATTAAATATATTCTTATTTCATAGTGCATTTGAATTGAAGCGAATAAAAGATAAATTTTAGCATTATAAAATATTTAATCATTCATAATTAATTATTACTATTATATTAAACATATTAAGATAAAAAAAATCAGAAAAAGTAGTTAAAATATAGTGTGAAAAGATATAAAATAAATACTGAGTCACCATTAGTAGTACACGAACAAAAAGAATTTATAACAAATAATAATTAAATCAAATTTACTGAACAAAAAAAATGATATAGGTATATGAATTCATATAATTATATTAGGAATTATATAAAAAAATAAAAGTTAATACACTTGTGTTATATGTTATTTTGTTTATTATAGTTGGCTTTAGCTAATGAATAATAATAATAATCAAATCAACCCTTGTGAAATTATTTTCTACTCAAAATTGCTCCAGTAGAGATGAACTTGAAGCTGGCCATGGAGAAGAAGTGAACAGGGAAATAAGTTGAAAGTGATGAGAAGTTGAGGAAACTTGAAGTGAAGAGGAAGGTAGATGGGCTCTAGAGGTAAAGAGTGTATCATTGAAATAGAAATGTATGTAAGGGAGTACCATAGTTTCTCTTATACAATGATTATGAAGTAGACGGTGGATTATGATAATTTTTATTACTAAGTATAAGAGATTATGGATTCTTAGGGATATTTATGGCTTATTGAAATATAGCAACATATTGTAATTCTGAACAAATTTCATAGCCTCCTTTTCAAGGTCATTTTGACTAGGCTATAGCCTTGAAGTCCAATTATACCAAGACACTATCAATCTATCCCGAATTATATTATGATCATCTTGTAAAATACATAATAAAAAAATATCAGTATGAATTGATATTTAAGGTGCGGATAGATGTTTAACTATAGTTTCAAATGGTGTTGGTTTCATATGATTTGGATTTGTATAAATGAAGTTATGAATTTCGGATTGATAAGATGGCAAGTTGTGGTATAAGCTGAAAAAAAAATTGATATATGCTAGATGATATTGTTTAAGTAATGATAATTGATGCTATGATCGCTAATATCACAAATAAGCAGAAAATCGAGGAGGAGGATGAGGAGGAGAGGGAGTATTCAGCAAGAACAAGAAGGAGGAGAAGAAGCATCGGATTGGCAAGGAAGAAGAAGCAAAAGAAAAAGAAAAGAGAAATTATGGCAAGCTAAAAGAGTTATGTAAAAAGGGATCCTCCCCTTCTACTAAGCATTATTTTCAATTTGAATAATGTTCATGTGAATAGGAAGAATGTAAGAGGAACCTAGAATGCGTGTTTAGGAATTTGATTAGGAGAAAAATACATAATGCATATTAGGCATTTGATGAATTGTATGTGTGAATTGTGTTGGATGTTTTTATGCCATAAATCCCATGCTAAACCAAATTTATGATAAGTATGTAGCAGAAAGGATTTAGAACAATGATGTATGAAGCTGACGACTTAGAATAGCTGGGTTGATCTATGAACGAAAGGATGACATGAAATAGGCAAAAAATGTGAGTATCAACAGCTCACTAGGGTCACCCGTAGTGAACCCAAGCGCGATATGAGCAACCCGTAGTGAGGCTTTCCCGATCGTAGCGATCCAATACGGGCGGTAGTGCACCATATGCAACCATAGTAAATTCTTGTTGCGTTCACAGTTTCTCACTACCGATGCACCGTAAAGAAGGTCATTTCCCTACGATCTAACTGTATTGGTCACGCCTCGACTATAGTGAAATCATGTTCAATCGTAGGGGCCTTATTCTTAATCGTAGTGCACCTTAATTAATCGTAGCCGCTTGTAGGTTTAAATGTTAAGTTTATACAGGGGTTTTGATACCTTATGCTCTAGGTTCTTAACGTATAAAACATTCTTTGATGTATTGCAATCACCTAAAAATGATATGTATGTTTAGTTAACAAAGGGATGCTAGTATTGATAATTGATGTATTGTAATTGAAAGATGGGTTAAAACAAGTCTAATGCACATCTAAGAAGAAGAAAAGAGTAAACACTTGACACCCGGTCAGCTTGACTTCCTTGGATTAAATTCCTAAAAGCCCAAAAGAACTAAAGAGGGTATGCAAAGGCGCGTCTCTAGCTTAGTCAACCGAAATAAGTCGGTATACATAACGACCCTCAATCAAATAAGATAATAAAAGAACATGTGTCTATGAGGACGAGTTATGTGAAGTTAGATGATTAACTTCTAAGAGGTCACATGATAAGAAGATTAAAGATGAAGAATGACATGAACGGTAAAGTTAAGCCAATATAGTTATTTTCATTAAAAGACAATGTCAAGTATGATGTTCATATTTAAAGATGCATTATATCAATAATGCTAAGTATATGATGCATTATATTGATAATTCCAAACAAAGTAAAATTAACAAGAATGTAAAGATGCACTATATTGATAATGCATAAGCAAGATAAGAAAGTAAGCAAGACGAAAGATAGATTTAAAGTTAAGTCAAGAAGCTTAATTGACTAAGAAACAAAAGTAAAGTAAAGATGAATAATCATATGCTGACCTTAAGCTTGGGTTAAAACCCTATGATATGCTCTATGTTGTTTATGATGTTTATATGCATGACATGTAGGTTTTTGCATATATAAGTGATATGATTCACTCATTTTTGACCTTTACATACTCTAACGGGACATATGTCCCCTGCTTCTCGATCTTGCAGGTGAGGAGTGATGATACTTATGCTGATAGTGTTGCTCTTGAGGACATGTCATGGTTATATTTATGGATTTGTCTTAGAGCTTAATTTTATGTTATGTCATGTCTTCTTTAGACTATGTATCACCATCGGACAAATATTGTATGTCTCTTTAAAAGTTAAGTGATCTTATGGACAATGTATTTCAAGCCAAATTTAAATGTAAAGTTTTTTAATTATGTTTTCTTTGATCAAGTTTTATGTCTTTCACTGATTCACATGTGTCACAATTCTATAAGTCTTCCTTTAGGAATTTTATCTAAATATTGAGTTTTGTTGAGGATTCACATGTGTCACAATTCTATAAGTCTTCCTTTAGGAATTTTATCTAAATATTGAGTTTTGTTGAGGAGGTAAAAACTGATCCGATCACTGCAATATACTAAGTGTATCACAATCTAATTAATATTATGCTTGTGTACAATGGGTTCTTAACTCGTGGCCATTAACTAAGGTATAATGTTGGTTCTCAGAACCAGGTGACTGACTGTTTTTGTTCTTTAAGGTTTTGGTATAATCAAATTCAGTATTTAGGCATACCTCGCAGTGGAAGGATAGAATCGACGAAGACTTTTCTACGTTGTTTTGGACTTGTCGTCGGGACTGTAATCACCTGGAATACTGTCATAGTACCACAATCCAAAGTACCCAGACGTCGTCGAAATCACGATGGCACTACGACAGTCTCTCAACGTTTATCACACATTTGCACACGTTAAACCAAAGACCACTTTCACTATTATATAGAAGTCGTGGCTTCAAAAATAATTGCATACATAAATTGCTCATAAGCAATTGTTTGCAACCAAAGTTTTATAATTGCATGTGTGCATGTTGGACATGCAACTACCCATTAAGGGCGCACGCCCAACAATCTCACACTCGCCTTAATGGACCTCTTCCCATATTTGATTCTAGTAAATGTCCGTTATGGTAAATGGATCGTGCGACCCACGAGTATAACTACAATAGGAGAACTATGACCTGTTAGGGATATGTAGTCACTCAACCACATGAGAGCCTATATTATGACCTGTTAGGGATCTATAAACATTAAATCAACTTGAGAGCCAATTAATACTATGATATAAAGAATACATAGTTGTTCAATCAACATGTGAGCCAATGATATAACTTGTTAATATCTTATATAGTTGCTCACACATCATGTGAGCCAATATTATGTTCTATTAAGAATGCATAGTCACTCAAACAATTATGTAACTCGCTATGCTCTATATTCACCTTGTTGCATACTCTAGACAATGCATGTCCGACTTCGCGTGTGACACTTTATATTTGTATGCAAATACTATATTTGGCCAATTGCATGACAATTTATATGAAGCACCAGTGAACCTTACTTTCGCCCTCCTATTTCTCAGTCCTGAGCTAACTGCTTTCTTAGACGTGGCTCAACAAGTTACTTTTAATTTTTGTCTTTAAGTACCTCGCTAAAGTAGTAACACTTAACCATTACTTTGAAACATAGTCAAGAGTCTAAAGGCAATCTCCAGACTTATTTGGTCCTGAAAGATTCACACATTGACGAATGCTATAAATTATTTGTCACATGGTCAACTTTTGCATAATTGGTGTTATAATCAAGTATTGCGGTGGAGACTCCCACTGAAAGAGCATATGTATTAACCTCGTAACACCACACAGACTTAAATCCAGACGCCTACCCATGACACCTCGGGTGAGTCCTCCCACTAGTCGCCCAAAAATTTGCGCCATGAGGTTTCACATATGGCTTTTCTTATCAGGCTACAGTGAGTTATATATGAACTCGTGTACATCTTATCCCGAACATATTAGGGTGATATTAAATCATATTTATCTAGATCTAAATTATTCATCTCCGCTCGTTATACTCTAAGCGTCGAAGGTGATTATCTGTGTGATTGATAATCTCATACCTGATTGATATACTCTACATGCATTATTAATTAACTAACTCTAGAATAAAATGAACACAATTTTATTCACCTTAAGAAAGTTTAGAATACATTAAGATTTACCACATATGTCATATGCATTTACGTATAAATGCATCTATTAAGCATGACTTGGTAAATATATCAATAAGCATCTTATGCTTATATATGTACTCACCAACGTATTTTCTTCACATTTTCATGTCACCGTGGACATCAATGTGTTTTCCCTTACAATGGTTTATCCTTTGATTAAAGCAATGCATATGTCACAATAAATGATATACTTGACCATTGTCAATACATGAACAACAGGAGTTTGAAGGAATTTTCTCGACCAGAGAGTCTCATGCATTATTATTGAGTGTAACACAAACTCAATTTCCATAGTTAACTATTTCACATAGTTTTGCTTAAATTAATAATGTCATTATATAACATGAAGACATATTTAGAGGCAGACTTATGCTTATTAATATCAGCATTGTAACTGGTGTCTGTTTATTAAACTAGTTCGTAAACTTATCTCTTCATAGAGCAAAACAATAATCAATAGTGCTGATAAAGTCTTACATTATTCTTTTCATTGCATTTCAATTTAGACGCCCTATGTCAGTATCAAAACTTTTTTATTTGACCTACGACCCAGAATAAACATTAGACTGAGTGCTCACCATAATTTGCACATCTAATTGCTTGACCAAGCTTACAAAAGAATCATTTTCTTTTATTTCTTTTAGAGTCTTATGAAATATCATGAGATAGTCTTTTCAATAAGGATAGTGCTAGATATAAAGTTATTCATGGAATGTTCAATTGTCTTCTCAAATGAATACTATTGCGGTGAAGTAATAAACTTCTTGAACAATTCTTCTATAAAATTTTTACATCGAATGTGAAAATTGTATCATCTATATCCTTATTGATTTATCTATTATCTATCCATAGTAATTTAATGGAGAACACTTATACCAATTGAAGATTTTGGTATAAACAAATTCGGTATTTAGGCATACCTCACAGCAAAAGGATAGAATCGACGAAGACTTTTCTATGTTGTTTCGAACTCGTTGTCGGGACTGCGCGCAATCACTTGGTATGCCGTCATTGTACCACAATCCAAAGTATCCGGACATCATCGGAATCACGATGGAACTACGGCAACCTCTCGACGGTTATCACACATTTGCACATGTTAAACCAAAAGACTACTTACACTATTATATAGAAGTAGTGGCTTCACCTGCATGTATAAACTTCTCATAAGCAATTGTTTGCATCCACAGTTTTATAACCGCATGTGTCATGTTAGACATGCAGCTACCCATTAAGGGCACACATCCAATAGTTCTAATAGGAATTTCCAAGCACCCCGTCTTCTTTTGTCTAAACATTCTGTGACTAATGCTTAATACGTTTTGCATAGTTGTGTTGCACATATTAATCTCTAAGGGTTTGGGATCTCATGGAAACTGTTATAAATATTCACTAATATCACATTACTAGTTGGAGGATTTGAACACTTTCAAGTCCTCTTACAAAGGGACTATAAAATGCACTGACCATCTCCTAGTGTAGTGGTTGAAATATTTATTTGCAAGGTTCATAGGTTTGTCTTAGGAGGTATTTGGAATTTCATAATTTTCAGAGCTTTTTTATCTTATTTGTAATTTAGTTGGTACCTTGTAGTAGTAGACATGTCTCCTTTATTATAGCACCCAAAATGAAAAAAATAGTCTGTTTGTATTCAAGCATGAACACTAATTGTAATACTTGTAATAAGTGTGGGACCCACAAGCACACTAAAAGGGCTCTCATTGGACCTCAAAACCAGCCAATAGAACATTAAAACTCCCACTTACCAGCCCCCTCATTGTTAGATCCGCCCACACACAAATAAAAGGATGGACAACTCCATTTGTTGGCTTTTTTCCTCCACTTTGTTTGAGCAGAATCAATAATGGAGAAGCCATGGAAGCACCTTGATCAGGAATGAGAGAGATCATAGATGAAAGCATTGGGGAAATGGAGTAGCACCATGGCACAAAAAGAGGGAGATGATGATAGATCTTCAAGGCAAAACATAAGGAAATGGGAAAGCTATACAAAGGTATGTAAGGGGATAACTTAATCCTTCTGATTTGTGATTATGAATGAATTAAGATAACTATTATGATTAAATATAGGAGGTCATAGATCCATATGGATGATTGTAGTTAATGAAATATAGCACATATTGTGATTCTATCCAGATTTCGTAACTCCTCTTTCGAAGCCAGTTTGATGAGGTTAGAGTTGTCCAAAATCATGAATGATATATCAAAACGTAGATATTGAAGTATAGTTTGCACATACATCATTCTAAATTGTATTTTTAAAGTTATGATCCAAACACTGAGACACTGTCAAACTGTTCCGAATTATAATATGACTATTTTGTAAAATACCTAGTAAATTGGAAACATATTGATCTTTAGGATGCAAATAGATGCTTTAATGTAATTTCAGATGAAGTTGATTTCAGATCATTTGGACTTATATAAATAAAGTTATGAATTTTGGATCGATGAACTGTCAAGTTGTAATACATGCTGGAATTTGATGTAGTCATGTGATATATGCCTAAATGCTTAGTAATTAATACCATTATTGCTAAGAAATCATTTGAACAACAAGTAAATGTGATTCTAGGAGGGCTTTTAAGGCTCTTCCTTCATGAATATAATTGCTTTACGAATGTTGTTATGATACCTTGAAATTATGACACGTCTAAATGTTAGATTGATCCTATGGTTATCACATTGAAAGGTTTATTGTGTTGAGCATGTTATTGTATTGAACTTCCGTTGATTGATGTATTGACCAATATCGATAACTTAGAGAAAATCCTAGGTTCACTTTTATATTTTTGAACTTCGCGAAAGTCGGTCGACCGACCTCAGGGGAGGCTCGATCGACTATCGGGTCTGGGCGATATCGGGTTCGACCGATCGTAGGTCGGTCGATCCCGAACGACTCCAAAATAGAGAGTCGGTCGAACGGGGTTCGACCAACCCTCATGTCGGTCAATGTCATGTGACATCAATAGCGAACGTCGGTCGATGCAGCGCTCGACCGACCTTAAAGTCGGACGACGCCCTTGAGGGAGTCGGTCGACCGACCTGGGGAAGGGGTCGATCGACCCTGACCCAGAACCGTTTTATCGTATCGTTTATTAAAGTTATTGCATCGGATGATTGATAACCTTTCACGTGTCGCGTGCTCAGTCGTAATATGTTAAATTGTTAATGATTGATGTATTGATTGATTGAAATTGTCATATTGGAACTCGTATTGGGCGTCTGTCGGGATTGGGAGGGTTGAACCCCTCCATATTGTATCGACCCAGACGTGGGGATTGGTGGATTGATTCACTCAGAGTCCATGGGAGCTAGTGCGTTCCAGGGTTTAGCTAACCCACAATTGCCGACCAAGGTTACCTCAATTCTTCAATAATCGAATTGGCTCACATAAATTGATTGAATTGAATATAGGATTATCCATTGATGACTGATTGGATAAATAGTTCAAGGAACCATATCAATATTGTTATTTATGGATCACAGATCCATATTGTTATTGTAATGAGCAAGACTCATATTGATGAGGACGATTTCATATGAGGACAACTATATGGGGA
>LTAE01003100.1:2196-30628 GCA_001647135.1 Pontederia paniculata | reverse complement strand
GGAATTAAACACACCATCATCCATGTCAACCAACTCTGTTACGACGTCGCCTTGTTCACCAACAACCATGGAATAAGGAGCTGACACAGTTTCCACAGGATAGCAGCATCTAGACAGGATCTGCTGCTGATGTTGTTCTTGCTGAGGTAGTAGAACTACTGTTGTTGTTGCAGCAGCAGCAGCAGCAGAGGAACTACAAGCCAACTCCAAGCATGGTGCAATGCTGCTGCCATGTTGCTGTTCTTGATAATCTAATGGGGTTCGATCTGCAGCTTCTTCTGTTTGTGGCAGCATCCCAGACAACGCCTGGTGATATGTGTTGGAAATTTAATCTTGATTAGGAGTTTAATTATATTAGGATTTGAAATTTAGTTGAAGTAGAATTAGTTAATTAGTTTTCTACTCAAAATCAAACTCCTTGTACTATAAAACTAGCTCAGCTTATCAATGAAAGTATGGATTAAGTTTTACGTAACTTTTTTTCTCTGTTTTTTTATCTCTCTGTTTCTTAGTCGCTGCTATACTTCGCCGGTGCTATTGTTCCTGGGCCAACAGTTGGTATCAGAGCGAGGTCGAGTGGCCGGCGCCGGCGCTGTCATCCTCGGCGGCGGACAGCTGCAGGAAGAGGCGGCCAAAGGAACTGCAAGAGCAGCTTCTCATCTCCTTCCAGCACCAGAGTTGCAGAGCGATAGATCCTGCAAGAAGCGCAACCACACAGCAGACTGTACATCAACAACACAGAGGGTGACGCCTTCACCTCCTCGGACGTGGCCGGAGACTTGGAAGAAGAAGTAGAGGCACGTTTGTGAGTTGTTATCGGTGTGTTGCTGCAGTAAGAGAGGGCGCTCCGGCGACGTAATATTCCATGTCGATGACTAGGAGCAGAGGCCAAAGCTCCACCAGTTGAAGAAGGACATCTCCTTCTTCCGCTCATGCGCTGGTTCTCCTGAAGCATATCCATCATAGCAGGAGATCTAGGAGGGGAAGCGCAGAAGGAACTGTCCCGACAACAAAGACGACGAGCGTCAAAAGAAGTGGAGGAGGAAGCCCTGGTGATCGAAGGAATCGAGTATGATCGCGGGAGAAGAGGTCACGGTGGCGGCGAGCAAGTTCGCCGGTAGCTTCGTGAAGGTGGCGCACAGCCGCGACGTTGGTTCAAGAGGTCCAAGAGAGATGGCTGTTGAGGTGGAACTCGGCGGCTAGGCAGAGTCGTCATCACCGGCGGCGGGAATAGATGATTACGGGTCGGCGGTGTCGGTGCACCTACTCTCATGCGGGTCGATCAGCGCGATGGGCGACTTGACGTCTTCCAGCAGCACCAAGTCTGGGAGACACAAAGCATGGCAAACGAAACAGGGAACTCTGGCGTTAAAATAATAATAACAATAACATGCATGCATGCATGCATATATACGTGGCCAGCAACAGGAGAAGGGTGACGGTGCAAGAGGCCGGACTCAAGATGATTTGCTGGAGAAGAAGGTCGTCCCTGATTCTGATGACCGGAAAGTGTAGATGAGTTCTCAGCTCTCGACGATGAGAGCGCACTTCAAGAAGAGAAGCCAGCAAACTCAGATCCGTCGTCGCCTCTCAGTCTCCCACGGTCTGCATGAGTTCTGCGCTGAGGAGGAGAAATCTGCGCACGTCATCACCATCGTCAAGGATGCGCTCATGGCTGAAGAAGAGATTAACGAAGGAGGAGGAAACCTTCCTGACTGAGGATCCCTGCTGTTGTCACTTCGCGAGGTGGCGGGCAGAAGCTTCTCCTCCATGAACTTAGCACAACTGTCGAAAGGAACAGAGGGGTGTGTATATGCTCATGCGATTGGCGACAGTCTCCTTGGCAGCTGCCAGCGTGAAGCGGCAACAAGCAACGAGAGGAGGTGCGGTACGAAGGCGGCAGGGAAGCATCTGGCGTTGCAACTGCTGTGGAGTTGGGAGAGAAGGAGAAGAGAGCATATGCATGCATGCAACGTCGAATTCACGTGGCCAACAAGGGATAAGTTGTTGTCGCTGGTAAGTGCATGTGACGTGCTCGACGACTTCTTTAAATTTCAGGAACACGTAGAACACGTGAAAGAAACTCCAACGGCCAAGGAGAAGGAGAAGAAGGTGAGTAAGTTGACGAACCTGTTCGGCATCAAGAAGCGTGATAAAGAATAGGACGTCGCGGCAATGCCGGAGATAGCAGCGGCAGCGACGAGGCGCAGTAGCAAGGACAGCTGCAACAATTATTCTCAGCATGAGAAGCCCAGGACGGGTGCGGTTGCAGCGGCTTGAAGTGCGCACTCGACAACGGTCGGATGCTGACAACTGACGTCGGCAGGCCTGCTCGAGCAGGAGGGAGAAAGACATCCCCTCGAGCAGAAGAGCTAAGAGAGAAGGACGTCAAGGGACGACGCATGCTGCAGGGAAGAAGCTCAGGACGGGTGCGACTGCGGCAACAAGCACACACCCAACATCGGCGGTGGCTGAAAGCTGGCGGGCAAATGCGCTCGGGCAGAGTTGAGGTGGCAGAGGATCATCATAAAGAGAGAGGACGTCACCAAGGATGGAGAAGGTCATTTATCTCGTGCAGATGCGTGCTAAGAAGAGCGCTAGCGTATCCTTCAGAATGTCAAGGTCACAAAGAAGCGCGAGGAGCGGGGTGCTCTGGATGCAGAAGTTTTTTGTGTTGGCAGGTTCTGACAGGAACGATGCACACTCAAGGTCTAAGGCGGAGACCGTGTTGAAGGACTGACACGATGCTGCAGGACGGAGGCCAAGTCTGTGTCGAAGGACTGATAAGATGCTGCGGGTCGGAGGTAGTGCCCGTGTCAAAGGACTGACACGGTGCTAAGTTCGATCGACGTTGCTGCGCACGACACTGGTCAGGTGTGCCTACTTGTTGGTGGTCGAGTTCGTTGACTGCGTGTCGACGATCGATCAGTGGACGGCGAGAACTACGCGGGGTGCGTAGCGCAACACTGATCTGGTGAGCCTACCTATGGATGGCCGAGTTCATCGACTGTGTGACGATGATCGATCAGTGGATGAAGAGGACAATGCGGGGTGCATAGTCAGCGAGCATGTCAGGAGGGCAGCAAGACGGTGGGTCGCGATATGCGAACATCGAGGCCGATCCGATCCAGTTCCGGAAGGAGGAGCGAAGCAGAACTCCAGGGCAAGGGGGTTGAAGGTGTGCGACATCAGCGAGAAGTCGTCAGAAGACATTAACTACTCGAAGGACCGTAGTAGTTCCCCCCTCCAGCCGAAGACCAGATCGAGGATGACCGGAGTGACAAGTTCTAATTGTTTGAGTAAAGTCAAGATTAAGGGGGAGTATGTTGGAAATTTAATCTTGATTAGGAGTTTAATTATATTAGGATTTGAAGTTTAGTTGAAGTAGAATTAGTTAATTAGTTTTCTACTCAAAATCAAACTCCTTGTACTATAAAACTAGCTCAGCTTATCAATGAAAGTATGGATTAAGTTTTACGTAACTCTTTTTCTCTGTTTTTTTATCTCTCTGTTTCTTAGTCGCTGCTATACTTCGCCGGTGCTATTGTTCCTGGGCCAACAATATGTTCTTCTCTTCTTGAGAGCTGGCATCAAGAGGCAGGAGGAATCTGCAGCAGCGTCGTCTCCATCGTAAGCAGCAGCAGCAGCCGACGTCGACGGGTGTTCTTGATCTTGTTTCCTGTCCTGCTTTCCGACCCTGGTCTGCTTGACGTGGCAGAGGACGAGTTCTTGAAAGTTATCCTTGTCCAAGAGTTCGAATTCATACATCGCCCAGCCAGAGTACTTTTGCTTGCCGAGCTTGTACGACAGGCTGTTCTTGATGCCCACGGTGATCATGCCGAAACCATCCACCGCAGACTTGACCTCCTCTTCCCCTTTGAAGGACTGCCATGAACCTACGCCGGCACTTCTTGAATGCCACATGGAGTTCGCCGACCTTCTGGTCCGGCGCGCGAAGAAGAAACCCTCGTTCTTGCCGTCATGCAGAAGGTTCCAGGGCTCCGTTCCATAGACGTCGGCCGGGACGACGGCGCCTTTGGGCAGAGGTTGGCCGGCAACGTAACACCTGAGGTAGTAAACAACGAGGTGTTCGTCGGTGGGGCGGAACTCGAAGCCGGGAGCATCCTCACGGGTGACCCCTGTTAGAAGCGGAGGAAGCGGTGCCGCGCGTTCTTGCCTTCGAGGATGCCGTCTTTGGGGCCCGACCTTCTCCACCTTTTCTTCTTGTGTTCTTCGGCGGTCGGCCATGCCAGCGGACGAGGCTTCAGAGCTTTCTTGGACGTAAGAAGAAGTTGAACAGATGCCGGGAGCAGAGCTCAGAGCGGAGAGAGAGATGAATTTGCAGAAAGAAGAGAGTTGTGTGTCTATTTAAATAAGAGAAAGGTTGAGTTGAGTTGTCCGCCAATTTCTTAACGTTTAAAAAAAAATCGAATGCCAATTGGATTAACTACCTTAATTCTTGGCTTTATGTCTACACTTGAAGTTAATGTTAATTAATTTGTATAAACACTTATAATGGTATATTTTGTTATTAATAAAACAATCGATATTTCTTTGTATTATTACTGTAATTTATTTTCTAAATACAAAAAATCTTTTCTATACCCTCTTTGTTTGCTGTAATTTTTTTTCGACTATAATCTATGTACGTCTTTTTTTATTTTGTTAATAATTCTTTTTCTTTTCAACTACAGTCTTTTTTTATAAAAAATAATTGTTTTTTAATGTTCTATGCATGTCTCGCTCATTATTTGTTGGTATTTAATTAATTAAATAAACATGCATAGATCGATGAAATTAATGTTTCTTACATTTATAACACAATAATCAATATTTATTTTCATATCATTTATTTTCAAAATTGAACTCTTTTCTTTGTACCATATCATCAGAACTTAGTACTGCTTAAATTGTCATTCTTATTTTTTTTATTATTTTTAAACGTGTCAACCACTTCAAAATATAAAAAAGATTGTTTGAACTTAAAAAAAATGGTGTGAACGTTTTACAAATAGAAATTCATCGTGGGCATTATTTACAGTAAAGAAGAAGACAAGATTCAAAATTTTAATCTTGGTTAAAAATCTTTTTAATAGCAAAATTTTCATTATTTAGTCGGAAACAAGAAATCCTAACCAAGAACGTTGGCAACGCCAACTTCCATTAGTTATATAAAAATTGCGAACCATGCATATATATGTTATTATGTATGCAAATTAGTTATTTCATTCGTAATTAGTAGAAAGGCCAAGTTATTTCATTCCCTACTTATATTCTATGTCTCAATCATTATTTAATATTAATTAAGTATACTTACATGCATACCTAAGTAACATAAAAAATCAATGAATTATTATAAAATTGCATATTTATAATTATTTAAAGAAAAACTATAACACGACTTCAAAAAAAAGTCATGGACCTTATTCAATTCGAACACGGACCGTGTTGCTCTTAAAAGATAAAATTCTAATTTTATTAGATTCTGGACTTTGAGTATGATTTAATTTTAACCTAATCTGAAACCCTAAGCTCCTTTTTTTTCAAAATTATCTTCTTCCTACATCCATCCCGTGTCTCTTCCTCTTCTCTTTTCTATCTCTCTCCTTCTCTCTCTTTCTTTCTCTCTCTCTCTCTATCTTTCTTTCCTTTCGCCATCTTTCTCTTTTGATCTTAAGGAACATCAACAAGAGGGAAACAACGATCAGCCACAATGAGAGCGGAGGAGAAACAATATCGATAATAGATTGACAAACAAGGTATGTTCATAGGCGGATCCCTCGTAGATATAGATTTTTCTTGTATAAATGATTTATGTTAGGGTTCTGTTTTGATCTCCTAATAGATCCGTAAACTTTTATTTTTAATTTGGATTTAATGCATGAAGTTTCTATACACAAACTTAGAGTTAATCATCATAAAAAGAGAAAATAGGCAACCGTGGACAACCGGACATGGACCGCGTCCCTCTCACACACGGCCCACATTCATGAGGATCAAACCATTGAATCGTCTAGATCGTGCAACATAGTTTGAGTCCATACGAGATATAAATCAAAACTTCTCTCTCCTTATAGGGATAGGAGGCTAAGGCATAGGAAAGGAGAAAAAAAATATTTTTTTCTCTTGGGGGGCGTTTCCCTCACAGTAATCTTTGTAGATTACTGGTAATCAGAAGTTAAAATTACCTGGGCCCACCACATTACCTTGTTTACTTATTTTAATTCGTAGGCAATCTGGATTGCCTAGCAATGCAGATTGCCTATGAAGTGGTAATCCACATTACCTATGAGGGGGGTGTCTATCCAGATTACCACCCAAGTGGCAATCTTATTTATATTAGTTTCCCTCTTTGCCCTTTTAGATTGTCCATAAATAAAACATAACACAATAATAAGTTATCATATAGTAATAACAACAACACAAATAATAATAATTAATTATTTAAATTCATTAATTTGTGAATTCATAATTTAAGTTGATAATTTTAATTCAATAATACAAAATTTTTAACTTAATAATATTTATAAAGGGTATTTTGGGAAAATGATGTATATTATTTAGTAATCATTTATATAAGTAAATATGATAATCTGAATTACCACTTGGATTACTTATATATAGTAAACGGGGTAATGCACATTACTGGTAATTTAATAGGTGGTAATCTTTCTATCAGGTAATGTAGATTACCAGGTAATGTTAAGAGGTAATGCAGTAAACGCCTCCTTGGTGTTTTCTAATCCACATGCGGCATTGAAAAGAGAGGGATTGATCTCTTTTAATGGTGAGAGTATGAGAGAAGAAGAGAAATTTTAAGAAAGAGGACGAAGAGATTCTTCTTGAAAAGATAGAATCAAGAATAGAGACAAGTTAAGAGGATCATTAAAGGTTTCTTGATACTATGATAACGAATAATCATATTAATCAAGTGATTGCTCCTATTGATTATCTCATATCTATTGATTTATTCAACTAAGGATCATTAAAGATTTTTTTTCAACTAATATATATTGATTTATTCTCATTGGATTATTATTTTAGGTTGCATAAAAAAAAAGAAATACCTTGGTATTCATCTTTCATACTAATAATCAGATTTGTTCAGGTTTAGATTATGTGATTTGTTCTTGTAGTAGTATTGTCGCATTCGCTTATGATTTTCTCCTTTAAGAATAATCTGCTTTAAACCGTTCAAGCAACCTGTTATTCGTATTTATTTCTTTTGCATGGATATCTCGTATAATATGTTTGTTGAGCTTGTTGCGCCAAAACAAATAGATCATAATAATGATGTCTTGATCGATGTTTAATGTCCATCAATCAAAACTTTGAAACTACTTCAACCTTTTTTCTGATGATAAAAAAAATATATTTTAATATCATATTTTTACTTCCTTTGTACAATAACATTGTTATCTCTTTGAGAATTGTTCATCTTGAAATTTCAATAATCAAAATCATAGGATTGATTCGCCTTTGCAAATCTATAAAATCCCAAAATAAAAAGGTTTAGCTACTAGCTATGAAGATCACTATCCATATATATATATACACACACATATATATATGTATATTGACATAAAAAAGTACTTACTAGTTATGAAGATCATTATTTGTATATACATGAAATGCACGAAAAGATATGATAAGTGACATGATGTGCATGACATTTTTTGCATGCATCACTTGCTAATATGTTCATCAAGTAAATTTCTCACAGCGCCCAACTTATAATAAAGCCCACCAGTGGCATTTTCAAAAAAAAAATTCAAACTAATAAAGGCTTTCTCATCTTTTCGCAGGGCTGGGAAATAATGTATGAATAAAAGAAAATAAAAATCAGATCCGGCTGCTCGAATCTTGACACGTGTCATGGAAATATTATAAAACCCTCTCCTTCTCTCCCTACGGCTGCTAAAGTGCTGCCTCACCTCTCTCCCTCCTGTTTTCTCTCCCGCACGCAGCGACGTCCGACTAGGGCAGCAGCGACGGTGAGATTCCAGCAGCCGTTCGATCATTGGATGGTACGAATCAGATCTTCTCGACAACGTGAAACCACCCATAGGTGCTTATTTTGCTTTGTATGTGTGTGTGCAGCTCGTGAGAGGAGGTAACGCCGGTGAACAAAAGGTGAAATCGCTACGTGATGGCGCTGCTCCGATCTTTCTCTTCTCTTGGTGAGTTAATACATGTTTTGGGTTGTTCTGTGACCCGGTTTTGATTCGTTGTTATTCTTTTCCGGCAATGTGGTGGTATCACGTCGCATTTGGGGGTTCGCAGTGACGCTTCGAGTCCATGGAGCTGCTCGACCCCTCTTGTCTTCTCGGTGAGTATGAGCTCCAATTTAAATCAGATTTGCAAGGTGTTTGCCGAGTTTTCTATTGAATCAATCTTTCATGTTTTCCGGCGGTGATGCAATTTTTCTTCGTGGATTCCGGCGTCGAAAATGAGTTGATTCAACGGTGCGCCTTCGGTTATTCTTCTTCTCCCTCTAGGTAAACTAGTATGCATAGAAATCTGATTTTTCCATTTTGGATTGATGGATTCTTCACCTTCGTTCCTTTCCAACAGAGGTTGTCCACATCTCCGATGATGCACGCGCGCAGCTTGACCCTTGGCGAGTAGCATCCGGTTGATTTGGTCCGGTGATGATCAATCTGAACTTACGAAGTATAGGTATGAATATTTATGAGGTTAATGTTACCATTCCATGGCGGGGTGTGTTCGGGTTGTGCACGAGCTTGTCGACGCCGGAGTTGTAAGGGACGATGAGCAAGTGATATTTTCTGTTTCTTCGGTGAGCATTTGAATGCATCAGATTTTATTCAAAGTGTTGCTATGATTCAAATTGGAGAGTGAAACCTAATATTTATGTGTGTGTGCTAGACTTCAGTGGCTGCCCGTTTTTGCATGTTGTCGGACCTGTGGAGTCTTTGGATTCTAAGCTGTTCTAGAACTGTTTGAGGTGAGTTAGAGGGTGTACAGAATGGGTATAGCAGTTAATTAGGATTTAAATGCTTGCTGATTTCAATGTGTACACGTGTACATATGCAGATTTCATATTTGAGCCGATGCTCACACGACACATCGAATTTTGACATGCCGCGAGTTGTTTGAGGTGAGTTGCAGGAAATTTAGATTAGTTACTTCAAATAGATTAGAGTTTTCATATTCTTGCTGATTCCATAGTGTATATGTGCGGTTTTCTTTTAGTTTCGAGTATGTGATGTGGCTGAAGCCGAATAGAGATTAGTTTGTTTTCGGGCTGCACAAGGTGAGCTTTCATGGGTTAATAATCATAAGTTCTAAGGCCTATACGAGTTTGATAAGAATGGTAACATGGCTGATTTGTTGTGTGTAGGGACTTCGCTTGTTACTCGAGGTTCTCGTGTTCGAACTCGAGGTTCTCGTGTTCGAACTCGAGGTGTTTGCGACTCCATTGTGATTCACACGGGTGAGTCGACTCATAAACCATGTATGACTTTGTGCTGATTTTTGTAAATAAACATATATATATGTAACTCTCAAATTACTTGATATGTAGTGCACAGTCGCATTACTCGATAGTTAGAGCTCATGGGATCCGCGGACGCATAGTATCACTCCACATTGTACGTGGTGAGTCATAATTTTTAAGTTTCTAATATAAAAGTGATAAGTCATAGTTAGAAGTTTTTAATATAAAAACTAGAGTTTAGAAAGGTGTACCATATTTAAATGTGACATGTAGTTAAGAGGTTTTATAACATATCCATGTAGTTGTTATGTTAATCATGAAAAGAATTAGATTTTTAAAAATGATTTTTATGACAAGTAGGTAGAATTAGTATAGGTTAATGTTAAAGTGATAAAAGCAAGTAGAATAGGATAAGTAGTCACATAAATATTGATTAGCCATAATAAATAGTTAATCATGATCAATTTGAGTTATTAAAGGAAAATAACAAGTAAATAGAAAAATATCATTTAGTTAGAATAAAATTAACAAGAGTATCAATTCAAGTCCTAGAGTATCAGAAATGAGTTTAATAAAGCATTTACGAAACTTATAATTAGGTTCTTGTCGTGATTGATTTGGACTCGGACGCGTTGGATACTACGAGGCCATGCGATATTGAGGTGAGTGGAATTATCACAATAACAGTGAGTATGCTCTAGTAGCAGTCTATAGTCTTACGCCGAGGTAAGACACCTTTTCGGGATGGATTCTTGCATCCATGTGTATGAACTACATCATATGAAATGAATGATTGTGTGTCATGCTTTAATTAACTAACTCATGCTTAGAATCATAGAAATGATGGCACTTGTCTCCTTGTATGGACTTATCGATGTTTTTGCGATGTGTTCTCGGATTCTCGAGTTTTTATGGGATTTGATGATTCTCCCTAGATTAGTATCTCTTACTTGATGGTCTTTTATGAAATGCATGGGCATTCATACATATATGACATGACATGATAAAAATCGCCTCGTGGCGAGATTTTGTATAGCATAAGAGAATGATCAACTCCGAGTAGGTGCGGCAAATAAAGTCCATTTCATAAACGACACAAATCCTAGCATACTATTGCATCCCCAGGTGAACGACGTCGGAGAGGTACCGAGTCCAGTTATGTTATGGCAAGCCTCAATCTGCACAACAACTTACATAGGACTCGTACTGGCCATACGACCTTAGTGAGGATTTTCTTTCATTAGCCTACTTCCTTTTGTAGCTAGAAGGACAAATGTTTTACATGACATTCATTGCATGGTTTTATCGTTGTTTTACCGTATTGCATCGTGGGCTTCGGTTTTCTTAGTTTTCGATATTGTGTTCCCTCCACTCACTGAGCCCTATTTATGTTCACCTCTCTCTTCCAATTTTGCAGGTGACGACTGCTAGATATGCTATGTGATGTGCATGGATTGGGATTTGTACATGTGTGAGGTCGACGGACTAGAGTAGTCCAATTATCTTTGCTTATAGCATTTACTTTTGAGTAGAAAACTTGTATAGTTCCTAACTTATCATTTGTCTCTTGTTATTCATCCGTTTTGGCCATTCGGATTTGAGATTTTGATTATATTCCACTTGTGAATTCCCGAGGACCGGTGTTTCTCATATTCATATACTATTGTTGAGTCATCGTGTTCTTGTGATCACAGACATATTTTTATGGATAGTTATTCCGTTTATGTTTATATTCAGTTTATATAAATGGTTGTATACATGGGCATTTTTTCCATTTATCCATTTTACGTCGAGATGCTGCCGAATTTTTTGGCAATTTTGAAAGTTAATTCATTTTTCTTATCATGTTTCCGCAACGTTCAAATATTTTAACTCTATATAGCACTATGTTTATTGTACCCGCTCGTGACGACTAACGATCGACTATGTCGGGGTCGGTCGTCACATCTTGGACTTGCTAACATAAACAATTGACAGTAGACTTGAGGCGGAACTAGCAGCGGTAGAGCATGATAAATCATATACTTTGATGATAATTCAAATTAAGGTGAAGTTTTGTTGATAAATCTATATGACCCCCTATGCATCACAAGCTTACAAATAATTTGGGCGACAAAGCTGCCTGTTCCGTATCAGCTTTAGGGTTTCAATTTTCTATTTCATATTGAGAGTCCTTATATAAACTCCCTAAGGTTTGGGTTCTGAATATTGCATCATTTGTTATTTTTACACATCAAAGAAAAACTCAATCATCACATGAGTATGTAACTCAATTAAAGGTGAACCTCGTTAAATCTTGCATCTATTTCATGTAAGAGAGTGTTTTACTGTAAGGGAAAATATGTGTAACCTTTGGTTTAATTAAATCAATTTTTTATTCATAATCTTCCTAAGACAATGGATGATATGTTTAATGTCTTTTCGTTATTTGATTGAGATCCTTATTTTAACTAGCATCATGTATTGGAATATTTGATTATAAATTATCTTCAGTGCTAGAATTTTTTTACGTAGAGTTGAAGCATTGTATTTCGCATCATGGTAGCATCCACGATAGTAATACTTTGAATTTGTGGTCCTTTCATTTTTGTCCTTGCAACACTACAAGAAAACATGTCATTAACAAAGGGAAGAGTGGCCACTAAACTATGTCATTCTTATTTTTTATTATATTTAAACGTGTCAACCACTTAAAAATATAAAAAAGATTGTTTGAAATTACAAAAAAATGGTTTGAATATTTTACAAACAGAAATTCACCGTGGGCATTATTTACAATAAAGAAGAAGACAAGATTCAAAATTTTAATCTTGGTTAAAAATCTTTTTTAACAATTTTTAATTATTTAGTCGGAAACAAGAAAACCCAACCAAGAACGTTGGCAAAGTCAACTTCCATTAGTTATATGAAAATTGCGGACCTTGCATATATATGTTATTATGTATGCAAATTAATTTCATTCATAATTAGTAGAAATGCCAAGTTATTTCATTCCCTACTTATATTCTATGTCCCAATCATTATTCAACATTAATTAAGTATACTTGCATGCATACCTAACATAAAAAAAAATCAATGAGTTATTATGAAATTAGCATACTGTATAATTATTTAAAGAAAAACTATAACACTTGGCTTCAAAAAAAAAAAGAAGAAGACATGGACTTTATTCAATTCGGATACGGATCGTGTTGCTCTTAAAAGATAAAATACTAATTTTATTTGACTCTGGACTTTGAGTTTGATTTGATTTTAACCTAATCTGAAACCCTATGCTCCTCTTTATAAACCCTTATGTCACAAATTTTTTTCAAGAGTTATTATTTTCTTCCTATATCCATCTCGGGTCTCTCTCTCTCTCTCTCTCTCTCTCTCTATATTATATATATATATATATATATATATATCTTTATCTTTCTTTCCCCCTCTTTCTCTCTTGATCTAAAGGAACATCACCAAGAGGGCAACAACGATTAGGCACAATGAGAGCGAAGAAGATAAAGAGGAGGAGATACAATATCGATAATAGTTTGACGAACAAGATATGTTCCTAAGCGGATCCCTCATAGATATAGATTTTACTTGTATAAATAATTTATGGCCGGGTTCTTGTTTTGATCTTTTGATAGATACCTAAATTTTTATTTTAATTTGAATTTAATTGCATTAAATTTATATACACAAACTTAAAGTTAATCATCATAAAAAGAGAAAATAGACAATCGTGGACAATCGGACATGAACCACATTCCTCTCGCACACGGCCCGTGTTCATGAGGATCAAACCATTGAACTAGATCGTGCAACATGATCTGAGTCCATACGAGATATAGATTAATCTCTGTTCTTATAGGGATAGGAGAGGCTAAGGCATATAAAAGGAGAAAAAAAATATTTTTTTTCTCTTGGTGTTTTCTGATCCACATGTGGCATTGAAAAGAGAGGGATTGATCTCTTTTCTTTTAATGATGAGAATAGAAGAGAAAAAAAAGAAATTTTAAGAAAGAAGACGAAAATGTTCTTCTTGAAAAGAAAGAATCAAGAATAGAGACGAGTTGAGAGGATCATTTAGGGGCTATTTAGTTAGGGAATAAAATCTGAATTAAGATCTTATTCCCCATATATGAATTAGACACTCATTTTGCTCTCTGTGGGTCCCACCGTATTTATGAGGGGAGGAATAAAAAATTAGAGACTAACCTATTCTTTTTCTCCCTTGGACTACACTATTCTCAATGGATTAAGACCAATGGATTATTTATTGAATTAAGAAAAATTAATAATCAAACGAAGCCGACTATTTAGTTGTGGATATTTCTTTTTGCAATTTGAGTCAAAATAAGTAAGTCCCAGTTTATTACTGTTCATTGGGTAAGTTAATGTCGCTCCTTTTAAACAATAACACAATTTTATCATTTGTCTGTCAGTCAGGTAAGTGCAAAATCGCGTATCATCGCGGTCTCTTCTGCCTCGATTTGCCGTTAGCGACCGTTTTCGTCCCCGCATGTCAATCGGTTTCCTCATCGGAGTCGCCTTCAATGAAGTCGACCGCAGCTTCGTTGTCTCCATCTCCGTTCTCTGCGTCTACATCGTCGTCAGCCACCTTCTTGAGGAAGAGAACCGATGTATTGACAAGAGTCCACCAACGCCATATTACTCGTAAGTCTCCAGCTTGCTCGCTTGCAGAAACTATTTTTCGACATTTCTAAGGAATGGACGAAAAATGTATCAACTTTGCTGTTAAATTTTGGTAATTAGAGAACAAAAGTTTTTTTTTTTTTTTGCTTATATCTTTTGGTGCTTGATTACTTCGATGTTTGTACACATGTTGTTCGACATAATGTTAGTTACGCAGGGCAAAATATAACAATGTTCGGTGTTAAAGCTGATAGGAAAAACGAATTGCCATGTGAGGTGTTCTTCTTAATGCAGGGTTAATGAGAGCCAACTATGAGCATGCGGGATTATTCACTCAATGTTACTATAAATTTCTTAATACAAAGAAACATTGGAAAGTTTTTTTTTTCGTATAATTTTCATCGCCTTTCTATCCAATCTTGTTGCATTTGATAATAATGGTTCTTACGTGCAAAAGTAACAGGGATGTGAGCTTTTCAGGAAGAAATTTAGCTTTTTTTACTGGTTCGATTGGGTTCAAGGGATAAAAGCTAATATAATCATTGTCTTACTTCTTCAACTTCGGGATGCTCCTCAGTCATACAATTATCCTGTTTACCAGCAAGGGAAATAGCTCGCATATTCTCAGATTTCTTTTTTTTTTTTTTTTGNAATCATTGTCTTACTTCTTCAACTTCGGGATGCTCCTCAGTCATACAATTATCCTGTTTACCAGCAAGGGAAATAGCTCGCATATTCTCAGTTTTCTTTTTTTTTTTTTTTGAGAGAAAAAAGAAAAGGCACCATCAAGTAGTAACATGTTTGCACAGTACGTGTCTTGACAGGTCCAATGCATGACCACATATATACTCAGCATCTCTCTCGCATGATTTTATCTCAGATTTCATGAGGAATATGATTTGTTCTTTTTATTTATTCAACCACTGATAAACTTCAATTCCGGGTAAGCACTTTGGAATAGTTGGTAATGGTATTGCTGGGCTTTATGAATGCATGATCAGCTTGAGGAATGTAATGAAATTCCGAGACTGCTTATTGCATCGTGTTTCAGGTCAAGAATCAGTTTTTCTGTAACATTGAAAACCTTCATTCATTTATTTATTTTCTCATCTCAGCAGGTAGATTCATTAAATGAAAACAGAGAATTATTACTCGACCATTTACCTTTTAATAAAATTAGTGGTGCTACTGCTATGATCATAACCAGAGATGATATTTTGAGGTGGCAAAATTTATTAGACACCTGAAGGATTAGGAATAGTGTTTTTTGTGCTAGCTGATTAATGGAAACTCCTTTATGTCTGTTGGAAGATGATATCTCCCAGCATGATTTTGGAATATATGAGGATATTAATATTTTTCTCCTTACTGACACTTGCCAATAGTTATTTAGTTAGCTGGGGTGTTTCCAGAGATTGATTTTTGGGATGCTACGCAAGTTGTTAATCATCCTTCTTCCTCTCAAAAAAGTAAAGATCGATTATAGTAGACTTTCCATTTCAAGATTATCTTGGTTGTGCTGTAGTATGAGTGCTACTGTTTTATTTGAAAAACAAATTTCTCTTTCAAGAAAAGAAAGTCAAAGGATTTGTTTATTCCAATTAAAATTATGCCTTTCTTTCTTCCTTCTTTGATCAGGTCTTGGCACTATATTCTCATCAACAGATTTTATGTGCACATTACATGGAGGTGTTGTTGAATCCTTGGTTTCCTTTGAAATTTGACATTTCTTTTTTCAACTGTATGTTTTTATTCTTCATACTTTGCACATAGGTCCTTTCACAAGATGAAACACTTCGATTGTATTGGTTAGTGGTGAAGGAGTTGCAAATGATGCTATATCAGTTGTATTTTTCAATGCAATCCAAAACATTGGTGTTTCTACTAATCTCGAAAGCCAGGTAGTACTCCATGTTCATGAGATTCCTGTACGTATTCTCTACAAGTACATTACTGGGAGTGACACAGTTAGTAGACCTGTGTTCACTGAAGCAATATCTATTCTTTTACTGTTTTCAAAGTCTTGTATTAATAATCTGAATCTTTGCAAGAATACGAAATGATACACTGAAAAGATTTCTTTTCTTGAATGCTGGATATATCATCAACATTGGCATCCACATATTTTGGTTTTTCAACTTTTATCTTCACTACAAACATTTGCATTGCAGACTGGTCTTGTGAGTGCTTATGTTCTCAAGACTCTCTATTTTGGAAGGTAAGTTAATGAGAAATTTAACTGAGGTATCTTGTTCGATCCATATGTATATGACTTATGCAAAACGCCTGTGTTCTTCTTTCTGATGTATGATTGAAGAATTTATTTCAGGTAATTTAACCGACTGTGAAATAGCCTTAAT
This sequence comes from Pontederia paniculata, assembly GCA_001647135.1. Classification (NCBI taxonomy): domain Eukaryota; kingdom Viridiplantae; phylum Streptophyta; class Magnoliopsida; order Commelinales; family Pontederiaceae; genus Pontederia; species Pontederia paniculata. The sequence goes on along the minus strand of LTAE01003100.1, from coordinate 14,170 downwards.
GGTCATAATGGCATACTTTGTTGAGGTCATCATAGTTCTTAGGCAAATCCTTTTCCTACAAGTTAGTAGAGGTTCATCATTCATCACCTCCTTAGATTAGTAAATGTACTAAAAGAAAAAAAAAAGTGTCATATTGCTTCCTTTCTTGACTTTTGGTTTTGACATATTGTTGCACAGATTTTCTATATAGCATAATGTCACCTACACATATTCTTTAGGTATCGAGTGAAGAGCAAACAAGAATGCCAGACTCCATGCATTTATCTTTTCACAGATTTCATTATTGTGATAACTAATGTCCTCTTAGAAAGAGAGTTATATGGCAAAATATTTTTGCAGCTCTTTCAACTGAGTGAAATTCTGACAGTTCTCTTTTGTGAAATTGTTATGTCACATTGTGCATGGCACAATGTGATAGAGAACTCTAGAATCATCACAAGTTGGTATATTGATGCTTATATATTTGATGCTTTATAATTTTGTTTGTTCCATTTATACAACAATACAACAATAACAAAGCCTTATCCCACTAGGTGGGGTCGGCTACATGGATCATACGACGCCATTGCGCTCGTTGATCTATGTTCATGAGATTCGACGAGGTTTTACGTTGGCTGTCGAGGCCTAACACAACCCTCCTCCTTTATCCGGGCTTGGAACCGGCTATAAACATAGGCGGAGTTTGTTTGTTCCATTTATGTTTATATATTTTATGGTTTATAATTTAACTTGATTTTACTTCTTAGACTTTTGACATGCTTCTCTTAACAGATATGCATCTATACATAGTTTCTGCATTTCTTAAGGTATTCCAGTTATCAACACGTGCTTCACTTTCTGTAATAGAATATCCGCTAGGATATTAAGAAATATTGTTTGAAAAAGAATTTAGCCTTGAAATCAAAGATTAAATAAGGAAATACAGAGAGAGCGGGAGTCAGAATAGAAAAGAGCTTGAGGTTCTCAGAATTGGCAAAGGTCAGGTCATTGAAGGCTGTTTATAAGAGTTGTATTTCTTGAAACAAGTCACTTGTGTTTAGCGGAATTGCTAACTTTTTGCTTTCTTAAATATAAAAGTTATATTTGGTGGTCAACATGTGGATATGTATACTAGTCTATACATCTAAGAGGCAACGGTCCAAAACATTTGCTTTTCTTTGGGCCATCTGGTCTCAAAGCCACATTTTCTTTTATTTTTTAGAGAGGAAAAATGGTATGTGGAGAATGTTTTTAGGATTGTTATTTTTTGAGGTCTATGATTCTGAAGTTGGGACTGTTTTGTTGACATTAAACACAATATTTACCACTTTTGTGATATAGCATCATATAGTTCATAATTAATAAAGTAGGATGAGTGCATAAGTTGACTGTCATCCTTTTTCTTCTCAAGAAAGCAGAAGTGCTAACTTTTATTTGCGTCAAAGAATACCATAGCCAGGAGGCTTTTTAATGGGAGAAGAGCATAACAAAAGAGAAAGGAAGAAAGTATTCCTACATTAAAGCTAATAGCTAGCAACAGGAAAGGCCGTAATCATCCAGTTTGTAATACTTCCTAAAACTATCAGGCTCTTTGCTTTGAGCCTGTCCACCCCCTGGCATTGGCCATTTCTTTGTGCAAGTAAGTTGGACTTGTTCTATGGTAGTCATCTTAAGGCTTGGGTGATTTGCAGTTTTTATCTTGCTTATAGAGATGATGAACAATTTACCATAAATAGTCAACTTATTGTGAAGCCTGATTCGTATTCTGTTGGAAATTCTTTCATCTTTTTTTCTTTACTGGCTGAATGCAGACATCAAAGCTTTGTGCCATTTATTCGGGGCATATTTGCTGGTCATTTATTGCAGACCTTGGACATTGAGAAGTGGAAGATAGCAAGACCAGGTAGTTCGCTTGCTCCTTAAAGTGTTGTATAAAATTTAATTTGTGGTTTCAAGTTTCTATACTATTCTCAAGTAGGATCATGTGAAGATAATCAAACCTACTGCATGTTAAAACCATTCTCCAGGAAGCCTGTAATGTTTCAGTTTCTTTTTGTTAAGCATATGATATATAAAATAAATAGTGGTATTAGCTTCTTTCTTGTCCAGGAAGTCAGAGGGATGCTACATGTTCTTTTCGTTTCTGATATTTGGGTTACCTTTGCTTATAACTGCAGAAAGAAACATACATTTTTCTTCGTAGAACATATTTTTGGATTATAGAAGGAAAGTCTCGATGTAATATTTGAGTTCGTTTTTTTGGTGTTTTTCGAAGATCATGTATTGAATACATGAAAATTGCTTCTATGTGAACAAGCAGGGTAAAGACTGTCATGCACGCTCCCTACCCCTTATGCATGCCCTCTATCCAGGGAACATGTCCTGCATGGAACTTGCCTTCTTTTTACATTTTTATTCTGAAGTATGGTCACAGTGAAATATAAGACAAATGTCATATATTGTAAAACTTCTTATCATTTTCATATCCATTTTTATGGATACTGCAGTTGAATATTCGAGCCGGTACTAGATAATTCATGATGTCAGTTGACTATTTAGGTAATCTGCTTGTTATTCTTTAAGTTCTGTCCTCTAGCAATGTGATGGCGTGCTTTTCGGCATCTTTGCATATCTTGTCTTGTTGAACCGTACTGCATCTGTCTTCCCACTTTCTACACTATCCAACTTCAGAAGCTCCAGTTCAGAGACAGCTTTGCTTATATTCAAGCATCAGGTTCTTGCAAGTAACCATTACTTGAGAATCTACGTTCTGTAACCTTATTATCGGTGACAGACCTTCTAGCTATTTAATTGATGGTTTCTGCAATAGAACTGTTGGCACAAAATAAAAGAAAGGAATCAATATTCTTGTTCGACATTAAATATTGACAATTGAGTATGTATGCAGATTGTGATTTGGTGGGTTGGTCTCATGAGAGATGATGCTTCCATTTCTTTGGCATTTACTCAGGGGCTTCATGGAACCCAATTCACATATTCAGGGGTTTCATGGAACCCAGTTCGCACATCACAAACAGTGTAGTGCAATAATAGGTAGTATTGCTCTTTGGCACCTTGGTACGGTGATTGCATTTCTCATTTTACTTTGGTCCAAAGATTGGGTTCAGCTGTGTGCTTACTCCACGGGTCATCTTATTTTCCTTCTTTTGCACTGTTATCGTTAACACATGTATTTGCCATTCTAACAAAACCTCTTGTAAATGTCCTGCTAAACATCATGGATGAAAAAACGAGATAAGCACATTGAGCCTCATCACCTGAAGGATGATGACATCAGTCTTCCATTTGTTTCACTGGGAGACTGCAAGTTCCATGTCCTGACCAAGCAATGAGAAGGCTGTCAATGCTGCTGGAGATCCCTTTGCACACCGTACATGTATACTGGAGGAGGTTGGATGACAGACACATAAGACCAATGCTCGGTGGACCCGTCTAGGACATGCATTAGTTGATGTACAAGTTCAAATCGCAAGGACAGAACAACTCATTTCTGGATGATCCCAATGTATCTGCTTCACGCAAGCAGAGAAACAGTTCTGCTTGCTTGATGTACATGGAGCTTCAACGGTCTTCAGATCAAACAGTAGAAGATTTTCTTTCCTCATTCTTAGAAAGTGGGAAATGGTACAGATGTAGGAGCTGTAGACCAAGAACAAAGTTATGTGGTTAGTAATATCTGTATTCATTGAATTATATGATGAAATGTTTCCTAATACATCTGTTAGGCCAAACCATGTTTCATCATAAAGAGTTATGTTTGAGAGGTAAAAATTTGGCCCTGCTTGTTTCACTGAAAATAAGTTGTAGAGAAAAATATTCAATCATTTTTTGTTATTTAATTATTTAATAAATATTAAATTATATATATGTATATATTAATTATTTTTTATACATATAATAATGAGAAACAGCTCTTCAAGAGTTTGGGAAAAAATGTAGTCAACAGAAAATATCTTCTTCTTGTTATCAAGATCTACCTTCTTGCCAAAGGAATGACTTGATCTTTTTTATTTTTTTCGATGTTACCTTTAACGAATTTGATTAGTGTAATTGGAATGTTCAGTGTAGAATTATAATTCCAAGGAGGATATTTATGTAGATTTTAAGATTGAATGTTGTTTTGGTAGAATTTTTGATATGTTTTATTTATTAAATTATTTGTTTCATTGGTTATTATATATTGTGCTTTTGGATTTGGTTGTCGTAAAATTTTCCTTTGCGAATCTGTGATGACGTCATATAACTGCGATCTCTGCTTTGACAGACAAATGTGGCAGAAGCCGTCAGGTGCCAAGACTGGTAATTCTTGTCCCAGGCAAGTTTCTTGCTTGTATATGTTTTCTACTGTAAAAGTGAAGTGTGACACATATCTATTAATTTGCAGGGTCGACTATGATGACTGTTTCTTTTCAGATCCCTTTTTTTCTTAATGAATAAAAAATATACAAAAACTATCATCGGAAAAAAGTAATTGAAAAAAAAAAATAATCAAATTTAATTAACACATTTAATTAATAAAAATGTGTTTAAGGATGAAAAAATTATTAGCTCTTTATTCGATTATAGAGTCATCAATTTAATAAAAAAATATTATTATATTTTTTATTTCGATTTTAAATTAATCAGATGCTAATAATATTGAATCTTAAAAATTTTGAGCGAATAAGAAAAAGTTAAAATTCAAATAGAAAGCTAAATTTTTTCATTAACTTGTTTTATGTTTGATCATTAAAGAAATTCAGCCAATTCTTTTTTGGATAAAAAAAATCACATACAATTTTTTATAATAATGTACTTATACCTGAAATATTAATAATTGATTGCTTCAAGATTTTGAGTTCGAAGAAGATTTTAAATTCGAATTTCGAAAATATTATTATTTAAAGAAAAAAATAACACAGTGCACTTTGTGATAAAAAATATCCATTTTTTATTATATATGAAAAAAGTAATATTTTTTACTGATTTCATTACATGATTAAATGCAGGGATACAAACAATTCCAAGAATATTCTTTTTTCGTTCGGTGTGGAATCTCAACAAAAATCACATTTCTGGCGTGCTGTAAAACTGAAACTAAGAATTATTCTAATTTTTCTATTTGGATTTAATTTTCCTCCTTTTGCTTATACAAGAAAGCATTTGTTCACCTTATGTCCCCTTCTTTCGTTAAGGGATTCAAGTTCTTAAAGTTTTGATAGGACAAAAAAAAAATTCATAAAGAAAATGACTCTTAGTTTATCAACTATCATTTCGTTCTGCCTTTTTATTATTTTTTTTCCTTTGATAGTTTCTAGAATATAATTCATCAACCTGTTCTGGAACTGTTTTCAGAAAATTAAAAATAAATCAATAAAAAATCAGAAATATTAAATGTTACTAAAAGGATGAGCACATCAGAAACATCCCCAAAAAATATGGCCCATGAACCAAGTTTGGTTGACACACCTGGTTAGCAGGGGTGTGTCCCGGGTTGAGGGACCGGGAGCTAGTATCCCCGAGTTCGAGCCCCGGAGTCGCCAATTTGGCCAGAGGAATACCACTTCTGCTCTTTCACCTCGACTCCGGATTAGTCAGGTGCTAGTAGCCCTGGACACCGGAGGCCCCTCAGGGGTACCCAAAAAAAAAAAAATGAGAGAGAGAGAGAGAGAGAGAGAGAGAGAGAGAAATCTAAAAGAGGAGAGAGAGATAGAGACGAAGGGAAGGGCGAAGGAAGGCAGAGAGACCCTTTCGAGAGCGCGCGCGCCAACTCCCCAAAACCGTGCCAAGATTTGAGTTTTTTTTTCACTCTTTTATCGTCCGCGCCTCCACCTTCGAATTTTGGCGTCGGATGGTGTGAGCTCGCCGGCGATGGTGTCCGACCAAGAGATCGCTAGCTGCGTCGAGTCGTTGCTCCGGCAGGCCGGGCCTAACGCCGCGGCCGCCGGAGCCTCCGTCTCCGGCGTCGTCCGGCAGCTGGAGACGAAGTATGGCATCGACCTCTCCCATAAGGCCGCCTTCATCCGTGACCAGATCGACCTCCTCCTTGGCCCGCAGCGCCCTCCTCCTCCCAAGGACCATTTTGCCCTCCCCGCCCACTTCAACTTTCAGCAGTCCCAACCCCATCTCCAGCAGCCGCAGCAGCTCTCCTTCTCCCCCGCCTCGCCCTTCACGCATCTCCCCCAACACCATGACCTCTCTTTCCGCTACCCCCAGCCGCTTGCTCCCAACGCCGTTGCCTTGGCCGCGCAGCAGCAGCAGCAGCAACAGCATCACCTCCGCCAGCACCCCCACCAGCAGTTGCTTCAGTTTCAACAGCAGCACCACCAGGAACAGCTTCCGCCCGTGTCTGCGCCGGTCGCCGTGAAGGGGGCGGCTGCTGTCTCTAAGGAAAGGTGCCTCCATTTCATTTTTATTGGCTCCTTTTTGGGTGTTAGGGTTTTGCTTCTTACCATATCCCTCTTTTATTTTGTTTTTGTTGGTCCTCTTGTTAGGTTAATAAATATTTTCACTTATTTTTTTGGGGATTAACTAATAAATATGGACGGATTAATTGATTCTATGTTCGTGAGAGGACACTGCCTTTTGCCTTACGGCCTCAATTGTTGTAATGAATGGATGGTGGATAGCAATTTTGCATCAAATTCTGCTCTTTTGGGAAGTTGGTCTTTAGTTCTATGCAAATTTCTCGTGAGAGATTTTTATTTTGTTTGCAAGATGAACATATTCCATTGGATTAAATAGGTTTTAGGAACTGGTCTTTGTTCGACATTTTCTTGCAAACAAAGCCAGTGACTTTTTGTATGTTTGCCTGTAGGTCTGGAGGGGGTGGAAATGGAGGATAATGTTGTTTTGATGTATTTTGTGCTTACAAATGCATGTTTTGTGGCCAAATACGTGCTGCAATTTTACATAATGGTTAATTTTGATCATAGCAGTGCAACATGTTACTTAAATATTTAACCTTCCTGGAATTTTCCCTGTGTGGAAGCATCTTTCACAGTGGTGGCATTAAATGTATTCACTCACTAGCATAAAGAACAATTAGATATTATTCTAGGTGCAAGGTCGTTTTTAGTTCTATCACTTTGAGTTTTCCTGTTAGAACTCTTGCCGGCAAGGTCTGCATTTATGTATTGGTCCATTTTTCTATTATGATTCTTCTTTAATGTCGAGATGATATCTAATCGTTGGTCCTTGCTACATATGATAAGCTTTCTTATTTCATTTTGCCTAATAATTTGATTGTCGAAGTGTTTCAATAAAGATGAAGTAAAAGAATGCAAGAAAATAAAAGAAGAGCATGGTATGACATGTGTCATTGAACGTGGAAGGATTCTTGTGGATTTTTCAGATTGCTGAAAACGACTTGTAACCTTTGCCTCTAGTTTATTATTTCACCTTTTCACCCAGATATTAAAACACTCTTTACGTTGTACCTGATTCAAGATATCCACATTTGTCTATTTTCTTCCTGATAAACTGATAACTCATGCTTGACTTAATGTCTTATGATGACAGTGCTCCTAAAAGAAAAGGTGGCCCAGGAGGCCTGAGCAAAGTTTGTGGGGTCTCGCCTGAGCTGCAAGCAATTGTTGGTGAACCGACCATGGCTAGAACTCAGGTTTGTCCTTTTACCAAGCATTGGATATACATATATTGCAAATCTTCGGTAAATTTTATTTTTCTCAAGATATTCTCTATTGTATTTTAGATTGTGAAACAACTGTGGGTATACATTCGCAAGAATAATCTCCAAGATCCTAACAATAAGAGGAAGATCATATGCAACGATGCACTGCGGCGAGTTTTTGAGACAGATTGTACTGACATGTTTAAAATGAACAAACTGCTTGCTAAGCATATTATGCCACTCGAACCTCCAAGTAAGTGTCATCTTCCTGACATTTTTTTACATGTAAAACACGAGGGAGCTATGTAGTGACCATTTGAAACATTGCAGAAGAATCTGGACCAGATGCCAAGAAGTTGAAGACTGAAGTCAAAGAAGTAGTTTCTGCAACTGAATCCGAACCCAACCCTGACCAGTATCCTGTTGTTATATCTGATGCCCTAGCAAGTTTTTTTGGAACGAGTGAAAAAGAGATGCTTCAATCTGAGGCTATACAGCGTGTATGGGATTACATCAAAAGTAACCAGCTGGAGGTCGGGTCATTTCTCTCATTAGCTGGCTTCTTTTATTATGTTGTTGAACTTCTCATCAAAGGGAAAGCTTGATCATTACCTTGTTCAATTTATGCATGCACCTCAGCAAATTAAATGCTGTGGATGATCTCACGTCTTATTCATGATAGCAGCTGATATCCAAAGAGAATGAGTTGCTTCAGTGCAATCAATATTGGGTTATGCATGTTTTTTCTTCTAAAAAAAGCTTTTTCTTTCTATATCTGAAACGTTGCCAACACACATAAGTGGGCCACAGTAATCAAAATCAATCAGTCTTGTATTCTTTCTTTATTGGCAAAGGTGAAAACTTTTTTTCTGGAATTACTTTATACCTTGTTGGGCATGCAATTTTCTGCAATGAAATGTGCATCTATGCCCACAACACTGCATCATAAAAAGATTGTTCTAGCTATAAAATGTGCATGACTTAAAAATGTCTATGCTTAGCCACTTTTCTTATCCGTATTCATTTCTTATAAGTTTCTCTGGCTAAATGCTTGGTAATATAACTGTGAAGTATGCCCTCAACAGATAGGCACCATATATATATATATATACATTTACATATATATATATATATATATGTATGTATATATACGTATATGCCTGTGAAGTATATCAAATTGATATTACTTCTAGTCAGAATGTTCTGTAATTTTTTTTAGCTTATCTAACACTGTGCAGTTCATAGTCTTACAAATTTCCATATTCACTTGAGTTTGATTTAAATTATCACAGGACTCTGTGAACCCAGCAGTTATATTGTGCGACTCGAAGCTGGAACAACTTTTTGGATGCGGAAGCCTTTCTGCTTTGGGTGTATCACAGATGTTGATTCGACATATCTTCAAGAAGTCCTAACTTTGAAAATTATTAGCCAGTTAGGTAATCTGAGATCCGTGGATAAGCACGAGTTATGATTCATAAATTTTCTCCTGAATCTCCTCAGTTTCTTAATTGTCTACCGTGTTAGATGCTACAACTTTTCTACTTTCAGCCAGTAACTTCTATCCAACTCTTCGTCTGCAGTTAATGGCTTATCTACCCGTTCAATTATCACTGCACACCACATGAATTTGCTATTGGTGGAACATAATTTAGAGATGTTGAATTGTTCTTTATTTGGCTTAATATTACCATAGCTATCAATAGATGATAACTAAATAATGTTTTTGAGATGATCTCTAGATATAATCATAATTAGGAATCTCGATGTTATGATTGAAAGCTATATTTATAACTCGTGTTTGATCATCTTATTGGTCCTTATATTCATCTCCTACAATAAGTAGGCGATCTTGAATCCTATGCCGATTAAGCTATGTATTCAGTTCAAACTACATAGATGCTTCTCTCATTTCCTCTAACTATACACATTCTTTAGTTGGTTCAAGGAGGTGTTTTGACTGACTTGAAAAAAATAATTCAACTTCTGTTTAGATTGTCAGCCTTGTCATAGATTTGCTAATAATGCTTCAGATGTGATTTCTATATGTAGTTTGTATGCTGTTACCATTGGATTCGGTAATAAGTTTGTGATAATTTGTAATAATGAACTTTAAGGGACAAGGGACAAATTTTAAGCCACACGGCATAAAGGATTGCATCAGTCTTTTGTTCTCCTAACAGCAATTTCACACAAACATACAGAAAAAGCCCTTCTAAAAAATATAAATGGAAAAAGGTTGACTAACAGCTTCTGTGAATCCTGCTATATTATAGGGAAAGTGATCTACATGCAAAATTGTACTCTTAAGCTCTTACTACATTACATTGTCTCCTGCCATTCTCTGATTAAAGAAAAAAGAACTTCAGATTTATATATGGTATTTGTGTATGTAATTGCTACATTCTTCTATTTATGTTCATTTAATAATGTGAATTAGTGGTTTACGTACAAATTTGTACCCTTAATCTCTTACCCATTACATCTTTGGAAATGCTTCAATGATAGTCAGCTTTTAGCAACAACATGATGCTCAAATTTGATAACTTTGATATCAAGAATTACTTTGGTGATGAGTGATCAAAGTATATGAATATTAACTTTCTTTGCATTCTAGCCCTTAGCAAGGCACAATTGACTTTGCTTTTAAGATTGTTATGACATATTAATACTAAGTAGCAACAAACCCTTCAACAACAGATCCACACTAGATTTTCTGAACACTTGCCAACTTTAATAGCTGTAGTTACAAGTCCTCTAGAAAATTAACAAATGATATATGGATTTTGATTGCTGATAATATTATTTAATTCGTGGAAATCAACGCTCAAATGAACAAGTCGAAACAACAGAAATGAGTTTTTTAATCTACAAGTGGACGGAATCTTTGTTCTTCACAAAAGAATTTGGTAAATAGCTTCTCTAGAAACAATGAGAAATGAAATTAGAGTTCATGGTTGAAAATTTGCAGGATATGGCCTTGAGCAAGTTGGTAGATTGAAACCTTATAATCATTAGTTTTATCATCCCTGTATTTAATATTTCTAATAACTGCACAATTGTTATCATAAAGTGCTGGTATCCTACTCATGCTTACTCTTCATCTTTTATTAAAGTTGTTTGGGGATAAGATGGGGGAGGGAATGGTTTCTTAATGTATGGATTTTTGCAGGCAACCACCTGATTTTCATGTTTAAGTGTCCTTTGTACTCATTCATTTGCCTGCTTAGTAGCATAAGAGCCCCAATTTCCCATTGACATGGGGACCAAAGCTCTGTGTTATTGCATCCATGTTGTAGATCGTTGATGTTATCTTTACTTTGCTTAGGTCTGACAAATTCATATGAGAACCACCAAAAAAACAAATTGATGAGTAAAAAATTCAGACATGATATCTTTGCTTCAAGTTTACAAATTGATGTCTATATTCTTGTCCTGGTCATGTAATATTATTAATGAGTATCAGATGCTGCAATTCAGTTGCTTAAAATGATATGAATTTAAGTCATTAACTTGCTTGCTTATCCATGCAGATCTCTCAGCGACACCTAGTTGCTCTAACAGCATAGCAGATACTGATCAAGAAGTCCTTTTGTGATTGGTTGTACTTAACATGTTTGACAAACTTGCTTGTGGGAAAATTGTAGTGTACTTGTTCATGTCTGGTTGTTGAGAAGGAAAAATAGTAACAGGTTATTCTAATGTCCCTTGTGGTCTTATCTTGGGCAGCTGACTTGTAATTTCCATGGGAAAGAAAAATAGTTTCTAAACCAGATAATTGTCCTTTGATATGGCAGCACTTTGAGTTTTCTTCCTCTATGAAGCATTGGCATGCATGCACTAGAAAATGCTTGGGTTTACAAAGGAAACTATATCCAAATCTGTCTCCTCTTTACCATGTGTTATGCTGGTCTGATTATCGCATAAATTAAGTAACCCATTTCCTGAAACTCATAGAAGCAATTACATATCTTTATGAGTGCAAATCAACATCGGTAATTATATGTTAGTCAGTACACCGGGAAGCAAAACATGAAGAGAAGATCCCTGATGCTTCTGTCTTGAGATTCAGTTCCTATTCTTTGCCCCACGTTGATGATGGCGACCGGCAGGGCTGGCTTGGCGTTGCTTGAATGCAGTATCTGAGAGAGTTTGAGATGCATGCAAATGGTTTCATGCATGAGGTTTAACTTAGAAAAACGTTTTCCTTTCTCAATTTTAAAAATATTGGCAATGAAAAGTAGACCTTTGAAATATTAATAATTGTATCTCAAAATCAAGGTTGTTAAATTCTACATATGACTATGTAAACTATAAGTTTAAGAGATAAAAGCAAAACGAATTAAATCAGTATATATATAT
>LTAE01003099.1:3599-28581 GCA_001647135.1 Pontederia paniculata | reverse complement strand
GAGATTTTGCATAGCATCGGAGAATGATCAACTCCGAGTAGGTGCGGCAAATAAAGTCCATTTCATAAACGACACAAAATCCTAGCATACTATTGCATCCCCAGGTGGACGACGTCGGAGAGGTACTGAGTCCGGTTATGTTATGACAAGCCTCAGTCCGCACAACAACTTACATAGGACCTGTACTGACCATACGACCTAAGTGAGGATTTTCCTTCTCTAGTCTACTTCCTTTTGTAACTAGAAAGGACAAATATTTTACGTGGCATTTATTTGCATGGTTTTTCGCCGTTTTATCGTATTGCATCGTGGGCTTCGGTTTTCTTGATTTTCGATATTGTGTTCCCTCAACTCACTAAGTCATCTTTATGCTCACCCCTCTCTTCCCATTTTGCAGGTGACGACTGCTAGATATGCTATGTGATGTGCATGGGTTGGGGTTGTACATGTGTGAGGTCGACGGACTAGAGTGGTCCATTTATCTTTGCTTATAGCATTTACTTATGAGTAGAAAACTTGTATAGTTCCTAACTGTTCGTTCATCTCTTGTTATTCATCCGTTTTGGCTATTCGGATTTGGGATTTGATTATATCCCACTTGTGAATTTCCGAGGACCAGTGTTCCTCAGATTCGTATACTATGATTGAGCCATTGTGCTCCTATGATCACAAATATTTTATTATATGGATAGTTATTTCCTTTTATGTTTATATTCAGTTTATATAAACTGTTGTATACATGGGCATTTTTGCCACGTGTATAGAACTATGTATTTTTTATGAAAAGATATCTTAATATTATCATTTTTATTTATTAGTCTATGACTATATCATATAAATTTACTTATTATTATATCACGCGTATAAAACTATGTATTTTTTATGAAAAGATATCTTAATATTATCATTTTTTTATTTCATTATTATTTTATTCAATTATGAATTATTCTTATAATATCATATCCATAAATTTAAATGTTAACACTTTTTCTTTCTATTTTTAAATGTTTAAAATAAAAAGTGAAATTGATGTAAATATCTCAAATTTCATTAAGTTGTTCCAACAATACATTAAAAATTATAATTGAAAATATAAATTAATGTTCAGAATATTTTTTAAATTATATAAATAATTATATGAGCAATTGTGCACCCCCTCGATAAAAGTTCTGGCCCCTCTAATTTTTTTATGTTTTTTTTTCTTTCCTCTTTACTTAATTTACCTATTCCACTTTTACTTTCTTATTATTTATTCTTTACTTTTAGCCATATGTTATCTAATATACTCTTTCATAAACTATAATTTACTTATATTATATTGATATTTATTCATTCATTAATAGTATTATTATATATACTACATTATATATTTTTACTTATTAGTCTATGACTATATCATATAAATCTACTTATTATTACATCACGTGTATAGAACTATGTATTTTTTATGAAAAGATATCTCAATATTATAGTTATTTTTATTTCATTATTATTTTATTCAATTATGAATTAGTGTTATAATATCATATCCATATTTTTAAATATTCACACTTTTTTCTTTGTATTTTTAAATGTTTAAAATAAAAAGTGAAATTGATGTAAATATCTCAAATTTCATTAAGTTGTTCCAACAATACATTAAAAATTATAATTGAAAATATAAATTAATGTTCAGAATATTTTTTAAATTATATAAATAATTATATGAGCAATTGTGCACCCCCTCGATAAAAGTTCTGGCCCCTCTAATTTTTTTATGTTTTTTTTTCTTTCCTCTTTACTTAATTTACCTATTCCACTTTTACTTTCTTATTATTTATTCTTTACTTTTAGCCATATGTTATCTAATATACTCTTTCATAAACTATAATTTACTTATATTATATTGATATTTATTCATTCATTAATAGTATTATTATATATACTACATTATATATTTTTACTTATTAGTCTATGACTATATCATATAAATCTACTTATTATTACATCACGTGTATAGAACTATGTATTTTTTATGAAAAGATATCTCAATATTATAGTTATTTTTATTTCATTATTATTTTATTCAATTATGAATTAGTGTTATAATATCATATCCATATTTTTAAATATTCACACTTTTTTCTTTGTATTTTTAAATGTTTAAAATAAAAAGTGAAATTGATGTAAATATCTTAAATTAAATTAAACTATTCCAAAAATACATTAAAAATTATAATTGAAAATATTTAATGTTCAAAATAATTCTTAAATTATATAAATAATTATATGAGCAATTGTGCACTCCTCGATAAAAATTTTGGCCCCTCTAATATTTTCCATTTTTTTTCTTTCCTCTTTACTTAATTTACCTTTTCCACTTGTAATTTCATATTATTTATTCTTTACTTTTACTCATGTTATCTAATATACTCTTTCATAAACTATAATTTACTTATATTATATTGATATTTATTCATTCATTAACAATATTATTATATATACTACATTATATATTTTTACTTATTAGTCTATGACTATATCATATAAATCTACTTTTATTATATCACGCGTATAGAACTATGTATTTTTTATGAAAAGATATCTCAATATTATAGATTTTTTTATTTCATTATTATTTTATTCAATTATGAATTGGTGTTATAATATCATATCCATATTTTTAAATGTTCACACTTTTTTCTTTCTATTTTTTAAATGTTTAAAATAAAAAGTGAAATTCATGTAAATATCTTAAATTTCATTAAGCTATTCCAACAATACATTAAACATTATAATTGAAAATATAAATTAATGTTCTAAATAATTCTTAAATTATATAAATAATTATATGAGCAATTGTGCACCCCCTCGATAAAAATTCGAGCTCTGCCACTGAGGACACACTACAATTAGTTATAGTGCCCCCAAACAATCGTTTCACTTCATTTTATGTTCAATATAAGTGTGTATAGTTTTCATCCGTAGATTAAAAAAGTTATAACGCTCTCAGAAGCGCACTCCGTCATGCTGCTCCTAAGAGCGATACGATATATCAATATATCATATATATACTTAACTTCAAAGTTAACTATTTGACCGGTCAACAATATACAAAAATAATTAACACTTTAAAATTATCAATAGAAAATATGTTAGAATCTTTTATCAAATAGAAATATCTCAAACTAATACAACTCAATAAAAAATTAAACTAAAAGAGACTAAGGACCCAAGCAACATTCATCATTAGCATGAATCATTGCATGTGTCACCAGTCATCATATCACCTTAGATACTGACCTACAAGATTCAAAGTAAGGGAGACAATTCTCTCATGAGCTATAATGCCTAGTATGTAAGGCATAAAACAAAACTTTCATACTTAAATAAAAGAAAGGAATAATCTAAGACTGTAATGATATAGTCAAAAATTAATTATTTCTTAACATTAATCTTTCATCACTATTAACCACCATTGATATTTTATTTTCATTGAATGGTGAATAAGCTATGACAACATGATCAAATATCAATTACTCTCATATCATTAACTTTCATCATCTTTACTTTTTATCATCATCCAATAATTTACTTTCGTCGTTAAACAATCACCATCAATTTGTTTAATCAAACATTTTTTTAGCAATCATCTAATGTAATATGATCAATAAAATAATTAGATCAAGTGATTATCTTGTTATATTTGACTTATCCTATTAATTACTTTAAGGGTTGCTTTTGGTGACTTTAAATGACTCATGATTCTTAGAGGTCTCGTCAATAAGCCAATGGGTTGTGCACAAGCCATGACTAGTAAGGTTGCTCAAGAAATTTTTTCATTGCAAGGTGTAGAGAAAGCCAAGCAACATGAAATAAATAACATGTCTTCTACTAGTCTTAACTTTAGTAACACTATTGTTTAGAAACATTCAAGACATGGCGACCTCATTATTAATTTAGATGGAGATGGTCTACCCTTATCTTATCCACATATTAATTCTTAATATTCTAAAAAACCTACCATTATCTATCGTTTAAGATTTTCAATGAAATATCAATAATAATAATAACAATAACAATAATAATAATAATACTACTACTAGTAATAATAAATTAAACTTTTAAAAAATTCTTCACGGCCAGTGAGGGCTTCTTCACAACCATGATCAACGTTGAAACTTCTTCCCTTCATTTTTACAGACGTGGCGTCTTTTCTTCACGATTGTGACTCTTAGGTTCACGATCGTGAAGCCTATCTTCATGGTCGTGACTTATAGGTCGTATTTCACATCCATGGGCATGAATTTCATCTTCACGGACGTGATTGCGAGTTGTTTCTCTTCTTCGTCACAGGTTCACAGGCATGATCATGGCCGTGATCGCGAGCCATTTTTCTTCATCACAGGTTCACAGACGTGAAGACCATCTTCATGGTCGTGACCGCGTCTCATTTTCTTCTTCGTTTCAGGTTTATGGGTGTAAAGAACGCCTTCACGGTCATGATCGAGTGTCATTTGTATCCGCCATATATTCACGATCGTGAAGTTCATCTTCACGGTCATGACCAATGGCATCATGGTCATGAAACCCAGTTTTCAGGATCGTGATAATGTAGAAAATATTTTATAATTTGCACCAAAAAAATTTAATCATATAGGAGACTAGGCAAAGAACAAATAATTAAGATTTTGGCAATAATTTATTCTTTATAAGACAAAACCTAGCATGCAATTATTTTAATATAAGAAATCTACCTAGGGGATCTATCTATGTACACACCTATTCCTGTAGGGTTGGTTCTTTGTTGCTTAATGCTCCTCACCCTCGTTTCCTCGCTCTTCGTGTTGTCCACGGTCTCCTTTATGTTCTCCTAAGGGTTTGGCATGAACTTAGGGAGAGGAAAAAGAGAAAATACAAAGAGAGAGAGAGAGAGAGAGAGAGAGAGAGAGAGGTTCTTACCTAAGCATCTAGAGCGAGTGAAGGGGAAGAACTTGATGGTTGGGCTCTCGAGGGAGAAAATAAAGAGGGCTCCCCCCTTTTGAGATCTATTTATAGGTGCTTTCCCCAGGATTTTCCAAGGTTTAATGTGATTAGGGCTCTATTATTCAATTTAATGGGAGTCCAACTAATAAAATATTAATTAATTTTGATTTTACAAAATCATGGATATTAACATTACAAACATCTTAAAAGAAATTTACTCAAATTCAAGACGTAGATATAGGCTTACCAAAAAGTGCTGGAAATTATTTGACATTTCGGACTCTAGTTCCCAGGTTGCTTCGTTGTCCTGGTGCCGACTTCATGCTACTTTGACCAATGCCACTTTCTCATTTCCTTGGCGTTGAAGACGACACTCTACGATTTTCACGGGTTGCTCATCGTAGGTGAAATCCTCCTTGAGATGTGGCTCCTCAATCCTGATCATATTGGCGTCATCCTGTTGGTACTTTCTCAACATAGATGCGTGGAAGACGTTGTGCACATGCCCTTGGAAAGGGGTAGTGCTAGTCTACATGCTCCTTCACCAATCAACTCTATGATGCGACTTTTTTGACCTATATCAAATCCCGGCAACAACGCCAAAAACTTGATGCGGGATCTAAATACACTAGCAAGCACACTAATCGTTCAAGTAATAAAGTGAAAAGAGTAAGGATGTCGAACCCACGAGGACTAATGTAACCTAGCCTTATCTAATTCCAAGAGTAGTATAGAAAAGATTAATTTCAGTTTTAGTTCAGAAAATAAAAGATAAGAAAAGATAAAATCTCACAAATGAGGTCAGATGAGATCAAATCAAGTTGGAAGATTAGGAATCTCTCACCACTAAATCAGATTGAATTGGAATTGTTCCTAATGATGGACTAAGAATTGCCTAAAGTATGATCCTCTAAACAGAGGCAATCAACTACCCTAAACTCAGAATAACCGGGACGTTCAAACGAATCCACCCTAAATTAATCTAAACCTAAGATGCTTTAACGATGCAAAACTTTTATTGTTGACCGCTTAAGCAAGTCCAATCAACAGGCCACACAATCTGAATCTCCTGTGAGTAATCAGATTGTGATACAAATTGCTATGACTTAAAATTCAATGATCAATCCCGCCTAATGCACAGACCAATGAAATCAATTACACTAAACAGTCAATAACTAAATCTCATGATCATCATAGAGAAAATAAAGCATTAAAAACAACAATCGTGTTCTAAAAGAAACAAATCACTAAGATTCAATCTCTAATAGGGTTCATAAGTTCCTAACAAAGATAACTAAACAAATGAAAATAGTTCTTCCAAAGAAATAAGAAATCAAACTATAGATCTCTGCAGAAGATCTTCAAGTCTTGCTCTTCTTTCGCCTCCAAAAGATAAGAATTCTGCTCCCGGCTTCGGGTAGATCTCTTTGGCTTCTTCTCTTCAGAAATTCGTCTCTCCTCTCTGTGTATAATAATCTGAATATCTCTAATGTATATATCTCCTATTTATACCCTAGGGTTTCATAGGAATCTGTAGTAATCTCCTGATCTCGATCAATGACTGTGATTAAATCCCTTAAAAATATCTTCTAAATCCTCAGGAGTCTCTCAATATCAAGTATCTGGAGTCCTGGATCGAATAGAAGTCTTCCTGACCGTCGAATCTTTATCAAATCCGCGACAATAAATCTGCGACATCTTATCACGGCCCACAATGGATTGTAATGGCTCGTTATGGCATGATTATTCCCGTGGTCTTCATCCTTCACGGCCCGTGATCGAACATCACGAACCGTAAATCGTGCACAAGCCAGTATCTCCCGAGGCGATTTTCCCTACTTACGGCCCGTAACTCTTTGTAACGGCCCCGTAACATATTCGCTGTAGCTCGTCATCGCTTTGGCATAGGGCACGATATGCTCTTACGCCTCGTGATATGTCATGTAACTGCCCGTAACATTATGTAACAGCCCGTAACATCTGTATTTTAGAGTTGGGAGCTTCGGCAAGGGTCGTAATGTTGCAGTTATGGTCGTCACCTTCTTTATTACTGATGCATGCAAAAATATACATATTACATGCATCTATTTCATATTATTTTCCTAATATTTTACATTAATTAATGCATTATTTCAGTTATTTTAGTTGATATTTTATTTATGAGTCAGATTCTACCTAGGTACTATATATGGTTAATTTTCAGGAAAATCACATAAATTTAGGGCAAATACCGGAAGCAGCAGGAGATTTAGCCAAGTTCTCTTGGAAATAATTAAGCAAAACGGGCCGTACTCCATCAAAACGGCCCGTGTTCGTCTCGTGTTTTATGAAGCTCCCGAATCCATTATGCCAAAACGGATTGTGTTGCTTCAAAACAGATCGTGTTCAACTTTGAAGAAAAAGTTGTCCGCGTTCACGCCATGTTGGATCAAAACGGACATTATCAACGTCCCAGATTATACCACGTGTCATCATCGTAGAGCAGCACCGATCGTGCTCGAAGTCGTGTTGACTCAAACTCTAAGATGCCTCAAAACGGGCCATTTTCTATCAAAATCAAGACGACGCACTATCCGATGGCTCTTATGAAGTCTTGTTCGATTCAAACTCTTCCCGATCGTGTGATGCTAGGCCTCACCTCCGAATTTCAGTTGTAAATAGGCCTTCATACATCAAACTCAGACATCTCTGACAGTGCGAAAAAGAATAAGAGACTCCTCATATTTCTGAAGAGCTGAGAGCCAACATTGGAAGAGAAGCCTTGAAGCGGGATTGAAGATCTAGAAAGCAATATGATTCTGCAGATCTGTTTGTTTTTCTAATCTTATTTCTTAAGGCTTAGAAGTATTTTTTGTTAGGAACAATCTCTGTTAAACCTTATTTAGTTTGTGATTTGATATTTTCTTAAAGTTTATTGAATATTTTATTAACTTTAATCAAAAGATACTGTTAATATTTTAGTCTTAATCGTGTTTGGGATTTTGACAATTGCATTTTCCATCAGGCAAAACGGGTCGTGTTCTTCTAACACGGACCGTTTTCATCTCTTCATCACCTTTTTCCCTTTCTGAAAGTCGTGTTTTCATCTGCCTGGATGCGGTCTGTTTTGGACGCAATGCGAGCAATTTTCTAGCATATCTTTCTTCGGCCGTTTTCAAGCATTTGTCTTCTAGATGCAAAGATCTATATCTATCTATTTCTAGAATTCATAGATTGTAGGTTCCTATTCACTCGAATGGGGCTAGCAATTTAGGATTTGATTTTATTGCATTTTAATATTAATTAATTTTGGGATTAATGTTTTCACATATTCCTAACTTGAATTATTATTAAGATAGTTAAGTCATCCGTTTTCGGAGTCTTATAAATTTAAATCAATCCTTCTACCATCTAATATTCAAATGTTTTAATTAATTATATCCAAGAGATAACATGGTTAAAATAAATTTTCAATCCTAACCAACCTAATATGTTTATCATTTTAACTTTTCTGAAAGTCTTAATCTCATCTTTTCTCTTTTCTTCTTATTTTTCTCTTCTTATCTTATCTTTTGTCTCAATTCATTTAATGTCTTTTACTTAGATTTCAAGATAAAATTTCAGATTTTAAAATTCATCAGTCCTCATTGGTTCGACACTCTTCTCATTATTTTTTTACTTGTGCGATCAGTATACTTGCTGAGTTTTTAGTGTGTGATTTTTCGCATCAATTACGGCCCGTTATAGTCCATAACGGCCCGTGACATTCGAGTTGAACTTGCCCTGCCTGCTAGATAGGTCTTGATGGCGTATAATGGCTCGTGACGGCTGAACTACTGCTTTTATACCTTCATCACGACCCATAATCACCTGTCACAGCCCGTGATGGGTACTTGAAATTTGATTTCATCTCCATAAATGCGCGCTTTTGTGAGTTGATTCCAGCCCTTAGCCTTTTCAGTTGATTTCCTACAAAATAGTCACCAACAAGAGTAGAATCATGACTCAAAATAATATGAACAAATAAAGAACAAAATAGATGCATGCAATGCCACAATGACTCAAAATTATGCCTAATGCAGGCCCTAAAATATGTTATAAAATGCATGCATCACTCTAGCACCTCAAAGGGATCTACATAACGAGGGCTAAGCTTAACTCTCTTGTTGAACCTCATGACACCCTTAGTTGGGGAAACCTTCAACATGACTTTCTCTCCCACTTTAAAGATTTGTTCTCGGTGTCCCTTGTCAGCATAGGTCTTCTATTGACTTTGAGTAGCTTTCATTCTTCTCCTGATTAAGTCGACTATGTCAGCATACTACTGTATTACCTCCGGGCCCAACATCTTCGGCTCGCCTACCTCGCTCCAACATGCTGGTGAGCAGCATGGCCTTTCGTACAAGGCTTCAAAATTAGGGGCCATGTCTATGATGGAGTGGTAGCTATTGTTGTAGGCGAACTCAATCAATGGCAAGTGATCATTCCAATTGCCATGCCAATTCAGTGCACATGCCCTGAGCATGTTTTCTTGGGTCTGGATTGTCCTTTCTAATTGCTCGTCTATTTGTAGATGGAATGTCGTGTTGAAGTTTAGCCGGGTTCCAAAAGGATCTTGAAACTCCTCCAGTCTAGTGGTGAGCCTGAGGTCTCTAATACAATAAAGAATGAGATCCCATGTAGCCTGATGATCTCTTTGGCATATAGATCCATCAGACCATTCCACTAACTTCTTCCATCTAATAGGGAGAAAAAAGCAAATTTGGCCAGTTTGTCCACTACCCATATAGCATCATGTCCTCTATTCGATCTTGGTAGGTTGGTCACAAAGTCCATCACAATATTCTCCCACTTTCATTTCGAAATGCTTAGGGGCTTGATCATATCATGTGATATCTGTTGCTCAATCGTTACTTGCTGACATGCTAAGCATCTAGATACATATTCAACCATTTCCTTCTTCATGTTGTTCCACTAGAAGGTCCTTTGCAAATCCTTAAACATCTTGGTACTTCCCAGATGGATAGCAAAATCGGACTTGTGACACTCATTTAGTACCTCCCTTCTAAGTGTTGCACTATTGGGAACCCATAGACGGGCCTTGATACCTGATTCCCTGATCCACATACATGATAAAATCCTTGCCTTCATAATTGCATCTCTTTCACATATGGTTGTATTATGGATCTTCAGCTTGGGCATTGATAATCTTGTTCAGCAAGTCCACTTGTATTTGACGAACCATCAACATTGCTCCAATCCTATTGGGTCTCGAATTACATTGAATGATATCCTTCAATTGACTCTACTTGTACTCTCAGGCAAGCCAGTGTTCCTTCCCACTTCCCGCTCAAAACGCCAGCGACTTAGTTGGCCTTCCCCGGATGGTATCCGATGGTGAACTCATAGTCCTTTAAGAACTCGATTCATCTCCTTTGTCTCACGTTGAGGTCTCTCTAGGAGAAGATGTACTTCAGGCTCCTATGATCCATGAAGACCTCAAAGGTTTCACCGTACAAGTAGTGCCTCCATATTTTTAGGGCGAAAAATTCTAGTGCCAACTCTAGGTTGTGTGTGGGGTAATTTGACTTTGTGCTTCTTCAGTTGCCTAAATGCATAGGCCACTACCTTGTCATGCCGTAAGAGTACATAGTTGAGACCCATTCCACAGGCGTCACTGTACACTATATACCCACCACTTCTAGAAGGAATGATGAGGTTTGATGCAGCCATCAATCGAGTCTTCAACTTCTGAAAACTCTATTTACACTTCTCCCATGTTCTTTGATGGTGTTCAGTCAGAGATTGCTTCCACTTTAGCTATATGTCCGAGGATCATAATCTTGTCCAATCAGAATTTGCACTTGGACAACTTTGCATATAGTTGATGCTGCCATGAATATGTCATTCTTGTTCAAGATGACAACAAGATCATAATCTCAGAAAATTTATGAAAAACATTAGGATTCACACACATACACATAAGAGATTGAGTAAACTAACATTAATCAAGAATTAGGATTTATCAAGTTTTCCCTTTTTACAATAATAATTCTACAAAATAAAAACTAAATAAGTACATGGGAGTTCATCCTTCAAAAATATAAGAGTAGAACATATACAAATTAAGATTAAGAAAAATAACACCTTCACGAAGATCGTCTTCAATAGAAATTTCAGCAGCACTTCGTTCTCCTCCTTCTTCTCCGCGTGTAGGCTCTCCCAACTTGAAGCACCCCTCAATGAAGGCTTTGAGGGTTTTTTATAGGTCTGAAAATCCTAGGCTTGGTAAACTTCGGCCAAGGAAAGATAGGTCTCAAAGTGCAATCAAAACCATCAAAAAATCAAACGACATCCAAATCGCAAAATTAACAAAATCACGCGAATTGTCACGACTCTTGACAAAATTGTCACGGTCGTGAACGAACATCATTGGTCATGTGCGGGTAATGAAACAGCCCATCACTCGAAGGTCACGGCCGTGACCGAATGATGATCTCATACTTTAGGTATGTCACGACCCATGACTAATGCTTCACGACTGTGACTGAATAGGTGTTTATCGATCGCTTAAAATGTCACGGCCGTGACTGAATGGCCTTCAATCTCCTGAGATATCTTTTGGGAAGACATCTAAGAATTCTCTAAATACTTCCAGCTGCCAAGAGTCCTTCTCCTTAGACACTTTGTTGATGACACTGGATAAGTATCCTTTTCATCCCTTCTGGAGCATTTGTTGGGCTTGGATTGCCGACACCAACTCCTTGCTGTCCTTTGATGTCGTTCGTCTAATAATTGCTTGTAGTTTACTGTGTGCCGATGATGACTTTCTTCTTTTTCCATAACACTGCATCATAGTAGGACAATCAGTCCATACCCAAGATGACATCATAGTCCTTCATGGGAATGACTATCAGGTTTGCTGAATAGTCTATGCCCTCCATTTTTACTTGTACATTGGGGATATACTTCGTGGCATGAAGGGTGCCCATGGGTGTTGTGATATCCATAATGCAATTCATATTGTGTAGGGGCAAGTCCATTGTGATGGCACAGTCAATAGATTTAAAGAGTGCGTGGTATCCGAATCAAATAGAACATTTGTAGCAAGTCCAACTATGGGGAGAGTACCTCTGATGATGTCGTCGCTCTATTGAGTAGCATCAGCCTTTATGTTGTAGGCTCGCCCATGCACTGTTGGGTTGGCACCTTTATGCCTTGGCCATCCTTCTTGCGAGTAGGGCTGTCCCTAACATAGTGCCCATGCTTCCGGCAATTGATGCAGCCTCCCATCTTCCTATGGCATTCTCCAAGGCGTTGTCATCGCAGTAGTTCCACGCCTTTTGAGGTGGCTGAGGCTGCTATTATGGTGGTGGAGGTGCATCTCTGGGAACATAAGACACAAATATCTTGGCGGTTGTCGCCTTATTGGAGCATTGATGTTGCCGATCCCACCTGGGCTGGTTCTGCGCGACCTACTATACTGGAGCTTTTCCTTTGGCATCCATCAAGCGCTCAACATCATCCTTCTCTAAGCACTTATCTGGCTCAGGGGCATCATCAAAGGTCTTGCAGTTATCCTCGGTGGTCTTGGTCCTCCCCTCAAGAGTCAAGCCATGGACGAAGCGGTCACCTCTCTCCCGCTCATCTTGTTTCAATATGAAGTACTTCTTCAGCTGAATAAGCGTGTTTTAGTATTGCGCCATGGTCATACTTCCTTGTTGTAGATCTAAGATTTCACATTGTTTCAGACTGTGTTGGTATGCAGTGAAATAGCGCATCTCAAAAGCAATCTTGAAGCTTCCCCCGACAATCACCTCTTGATTGGGGAACTTTGTGATTTTGGTGGTCTTCCACCAATCCTTCACATTCTTGACTAAGCAATGTGCAGGTAAAGAACCTTCCTATCTTTAGAGAACTACATCGGTACAAAAGTCTCCTCCATATTTGGCGCGTGCTGCTGCTGAGCTTGATTTCCAATGCCCTGGCCGCCATGGACCTCATTATGTGTCTCTTCTTGATCTTGGTTGGATCTAACCTGACGGTTAAAAGCACGTCTAGGAGCGATCTACAATGCATACATCATGAAAACATCGTCGACTTTGATTTCAATAACATTAGTACCTTATATAAACTTAGCTTTGATTAGCATTGCGACTGTTCGTGATGCTTTGCCCAAGAGACTCTAATACAATGGGACATCAAAAGACTCCCCCGACTTTAGGCTCTGATACCTTAACTGTATTGCCACCAGA
The DNA here is from genome assembly GCA_001647135.1 of Pontederia paniculata. Classification (NCBI taxonomy): domain Eukaryota; kingdom Viridiplantae; phylum Streptophyta; class Magnoliopsida; order Commelinales; family Pontederiaceae; genus Pontederia; species Pontederia paniculata. The sequence continues at coordinate 15,382 of LTAE01003099.1, read as the reverse complement.
AGCACACCCGCCTTAATGCAAAATTTCCTCCTGAGAGTGTTACGACATATCATACATATACTTGACTTCAAAGTTGACTATTTGACTAGTCAACAAAATGCAAAAATAATTAAAACTCTTTTATAAATAGAAAAATATGCCAAAGTCTTACATCAAATAGAAATGTCTCAAACTAATACAACTCAATATAAAAACTAAAATAAGCAACACTAAGGACCATTAATCATGTGCAAGCACCATCCAATACGACCATTAGTCGCCGAATGCACCATCAACCATCATATCACCTCAGATCACTGACATGGAGGATCTTAAGCAGGAGAGACTATTCTCCCATGAGCTATAACGGCTAGTATGTAAGGCACAAAGATAAAACTTCCAGAATTAAATAAAAGCAAGGAATAAGCTAAGATTGTAACGATATAGTCAAAAATCAATTCCTTTTCATCAATCTTTCATCATTCATTAATCACCATTGATACTTTCTTTTCATTACATGGAGATTAAGCTTTGATAACATGGTCAAATATCAATTATTCCCATATCATTAACTTTCATCATCTTTACTTTTTCATCATCAACCAATTATTTACTTTCATCATTAAACCATCATCATCAATTCATTTCATCAAACATTTTCCTAGCAATCATTTAATGTAATATGGTCAATGCAATAATTAGATCAAGTGGTTATCTTCTTATCTTTGTATCCTATTAGTGATTTCGAGATGACTTTAGTGGTTAATTTGGGTGGGTTTGAATGACTCATGAGTTTTGGAAGTCTTGTCAATAGATTAATGGGAGTGCGCAAGCCACAACCGATAAGGATATTTGAGAAATCCTCTCGTTGCAGAGCGGGGAGAAAATCAAGCAACAAAAACTAGATAACAATTATGCTACCAGCCCTATCTTTAATGACACTATCACACCCAAACATTCAATTCATGACGACCTCATGATTAATTTAGGTGAAAATGGTTGATCCTTATCTTGTCCACATATTAATCCTTAATATTTAAAAAAACCTACCATTATCTATCATATAGGATTTTTAGTGAATTAATAATAATAAATTAAAAGTTTCAAAAATCCGTCACGGCCCATGAATGGCTTCTTCATGGGAATGACCAAAAACTAAAACTTCTTCCATTCGTTTTTACCGGCTTGACATCTTCCTTCATGGTTGTGACTCTCAAGTTCACGGTCATGATCGAGAGTCATATTTAAGGTTCATGGGGGTGAAGTCCATTGATGCATGCATTTTACAACATGTTTTAGGGCCTGCATTAGGCATGATTTTGAGTTATTTTCACATAGCATGCATCTATTTTTATCTTTATTTGTTCATAATGCTTCAAGTCCAAAATCTACTCATGTTTGGTTTTATTTTGTAGGAAATCACTTGGAGAATGCTGAAATGGACCATACACAGAAAAAGGAACTTGTTCAGGAAGAGGAAGTCAACAATCAGGCTCCATCATGGGCCATGATAGATTGTTACGTCCATCACGGGTCGTTACGCCATATCATGATCCTTATAAGAGGCATTTCGATTTCAACCAAGACCATTACGGGACGTGACAAATCATTACAGGTTGTGATGAAGACAGATCAAATGCTATTAGATCCATTATGGGTTGTTACACACATATTACGACCCTTATGGAGGCCCCACAACTTCAGTTCAGACTATTAAGGGCCATGATGGGACATTACGAACCATAAGAAAGGATATCACGACCGAAAGGCGCATATTACGACCTTCACAGCGGAGGTGATTTCGACATTAGATCCTTCACGGGCCATAACACCTTCTTATGGGTCGTGAAGGCGAATATCACGGAGCGCCACCCCGTATCATGACTTTGACAACTGCAGTTGATTACAAGTTCAGATTCATCATGGGTAGTGAATATTATAACGGGCCATGAGAGAAGAAAAGTTCAAGATGCAAGTCTATTCGATGCTCGAGTTACGGGCCATGACAAAGCATCACGGGCCATGACGACCTGAGACACTATGAAGACATCTATACTTGCGGGCCGTGATATTATGTCATAGGTCGTGATGAAGGTACGAAATTTTATTTGCCCTATATTTCGATATGATTTGACGGCCAGAAAGGTTTCTATTTGATTTGAGGCTCTAAGGATTTGATTTGGAGATATTTCTGAGGATTTGTTTGAGTTTTTAGAGGAGTTTTATCATCACCATTGATCGAGAAGCGGAGTTGATCCAAAGGCTTACATGCATTGTGATTCAACCCTTGGAAAACCCTAAAGTATAAAGGGACTTCATCTACAACTTGAGAGGGGATGCTAGGAGCCATCAAAAAAAGCTAGAACACTAGAGAAAATGTTTATTCCGAAGGATTGCTGAGGAGAAGTCAAGACAACACATCTGTTAAGGGGATTGTTATGTATTTCTTCAACCATCCAGAAGAGTATACCTTTGTTTCATAATTTGTTGGGATGAACTTTACTATATTCTGTAATCTCTATGTATCTTTTGATAAGTTAGAGCTGTAAAGAATTCTTAATTAGGGTTAAAACATGTATACTCTTTCACAGATTTCTATTGTAATCTTTAGTTTGCTTTTCAGGAACATGATTGCCTAAATTTTCTCTGTATTTGTGTTTGATCATTAATTGTGTAGTGTGGTCATTCGTTTTTGCAATTCATGTCATGCTATTGTGATCCGTTAAGAACTTAATAGTGTGTGATATGTTAGGTTAACCTGTTAAGGGTAATTTAATAGTTTAGGAAAACACTTGCATGCATCTTGTGTTCATAATCTGGAAAGTATATCCGTTAAGGAATATTTGATAGATTGTATCATCTAGGTAGTTGATATATCCGTTAAGGAATGTCATATTTATAAGTGTTCCTAATCATTTGTTTGAGAAGTATTAGTTTTATTCCTTAGTTTTATCTTCATCCAGGTCATAGTCATCACCCAAGAATAATTGAAATTATCATCTTTATAAATTTTATTTCTGAAAGTTCAACAATTCACAATCCTATGTTTGTCCTCTATTAACCTCTAAGATTAGATAGTTACTTTAGTTACTCGTGGGATCGACAACCTTTACTCTGTACACTTTATTCCTTGAATGACTAATGCACTTACTAGCATATAATTGCATGTGTTCTCATTTTTTGCATCAAGTTTTTGTCGTTGTTGCCGAGGAATCTAATTGTTGACTATTCTAATTTTAAGTTACTTTGAGATTTTTTTTCTATTTTCTGTTTCACTTGTGTCTCTGTAGTTTGCAGAGAGACACCTTTTATCACAGGCCACCAACTCTTGAGAAATCGAGCACAAGCAACCAAAGACTTACTAGAAGTTCGAGTCAACCATTGCACTTTGAGCCAGAAATAGAAAGATTCATCCAAAAGTTGAGGAAAGAAGTAACAATGGCTGACAATCAAAACATGGAGCATATTGAAGATAATGAAGAATAATTATAGATGACAATGAAGGACTACATCTCATCAAAATACACAGATACTGAATCAAGCATCATGCTCCCAGCCATCAATGCTAATAACTTTGAGATCAATCCAGCGATCGTACGGATGATCCTATTATCACAGTTTGGTGGGGCATTCAATGTGAGCCCTCATGATCACTTGGACAAGTTTTTGAATATTTAAAACACTTTTAAGTGCAATAATGTTTTTGTTGATGCTGCTCGCTTATGATTATTTCCTTTTTCCTTGCGAGACAAAGCATTTACTTCGCTAAAGGCACTACCTACAGGATGATCTATGAGGACTTGGTCACAATTGTTCGAGAAATTCATCAACAAATATTGCCCATCTCAAAAGTAATCATAACTGAGAAACGAGCTAAGATCCTTCAGGCAGGAGGATGATGAAACACTATTTGAAGCATGGGACTGATTCAAGGAACTAATACTTGGTGTCCTCGATCATCGAATTCATTTATGGGAGCTACTGGAGGGATTCTACAGTGGACTTTGCAAAAATGATAAGGACAAGTTGGATGCCTCAGTTGTGTAGTATCTAGATGGCACCAAGAGGGGGGGGGGGAGGGGTGAATTGGTGTATTAAAATTTTTGACAGTTTCTAAAGTGATTATGTTAGCGGAAGCACATGAATGCAAATATAAACAATAAGAAGATAAAGAATAAGCAAACAAAAAATGGTTTGTTGACGAAGTTCGGCCGAACTCCTGGCCTACGTCCCCGATCCGGTCTTCTCAAACTCGAGACCTTCGGAGATCACTAAACTCCTTCTTCAAAGGGCGAAGACTCCCTTACAACTTCTTCTTCTCCTTTCTTTTTCTTGAGGACAAGGAGACAAACTTTTACAAGTTCACTCTTGAACTCACACTTCCTTCTATTCTGGATTCGTCACTCGGATACTCAGAAGGAGGAACTAAGGCTTTTCACTCAAGATCTCAATAGCTAATTTTGCCAAAGTTACTTCCCAAGACTCTTGGGATTATAATATATACTCTGCACAAATGACCTAATCTGTCACTCAGAAAACTAGCTGTTAATGCAAGCACAATACCTTCACCTACCCCTTGGTCGTTCGCTTCTCTGCTTCGGTTGACCGCTGCTCTGGTGAAGTCTTCACTTTGAACTATCGTCTGGTGCTCCGATCATCCACCGTTCACCCTCGAATGTCCGCAGTTCAGAGTCTCAATCCTTTGTTCCTTATTAAAGTTCCTTCGGTCGTCCGCCAATCCTGCAGTCGTCCGATCTTGACTTGAGTTCAATTCTTCAACTTGTCTCTGGTCGTCCACTGATAGCACACCAATCTTCTCGGACGTCCACTCTTTAGTTGAAGACTTCTATCAAGCTCCTTCGGTCGCCCGCTCTTCATCTGTGGTCGCCCGACTTGACTTGTACCAACTTCAACTCTTCTCTGGTAGTCCGCTGATTGCACACCAATCTTCTCAGACGTCCACTCTTGAGTTGAAGTCATCTTTCAAGCTCCTTCGGTCGTCCGCTCTTCATCTGCGGTCGCTTGACTTGACTTGTACCACCATCAACTCATCTCTGCTCGTCCGCTGATTGCACTCCAATCTTCTCGGACGTCCGCTCTTGAGTTGAAGTCATATGTCAAGCTCCTTCGGTCGTCCAACATCTTCGGTCGACCGACTTGACTTGTACCACCATCAACTCATCTCTGGTCGTTCGCTGATTGCACACCAATCTTCTTGGACGTCCACTCTTGAGTTGAAGACCTCTGTCAAGATACTTCGGTCGCCCGCTCTTCGTCTTCGGTCGATCGACTTGACTTGTGCCAAACCTTTGACACTTCTTTGGTCGTCCGCTGATTCTCCTTGAATCTCACGAACGTCCACTTCTTCTTCTTTGAGTACTTCGGGCGTCCGCTCATTCCTCACTGAGATTCTCGGACGTCCTCTTCCTCTTTACTCAGTACTTTGGTCGTCCGCTCATTTTCCAATGAGATCCTCGGACGTCCGCCAAACCTTCCTCTGACATTCTTCAGATGTCCACTCATTTTCCACTGAGATCCTCGGACGTCCTTTCCTTCTTCTGACATTCTTCGAACGTCCGCTCATTTTTCAATGAGATCCTCGAACGTCCTTTCCTTCTTCTGACATTCTTCGGACGTCCTCTGACAACTCTTCAGATTCCTTGGATGTCCACTTTTCCTTCTATCGTCAGATGGACTGGTTGACCATTGCTTTGTCTCTTCATCTCTCGTACGTCTTTCACTCCTCATCGCTCATCCGCTAATCCTTCGGTCGACCTTTCTTCATTTCACTTTAGACCTTGCAAACTTCTAAACGTCCACTTATCTTCACACCAAGATCTCAGACGACCTTTGTCTTCATCTGAAATCCATCGGTTGTCCACACTCCATCTTCGGTCGACCGATCTTCCTTCTATCATTACTTTGGTCGTCTGCTGCTTCATCTCATGAGCCTTCGGACATCCACTTTTAACCTTGACAATCTTCCGGTCGTCCACTGTCTTCACTTTGAAACCCTTGGACGACCATTGTCTTTATCTTCAGCTCTACGATCGTCCACTCTTCATCTTCGGACGACCGTACCTTCCTTAGCCATCATCTCTTTGGCTAATTCTCATCACCGGATGTCCACTTCTCCTTGGACCGTCCGTTCTCCAACCTCTGTACTGTTGACATAGAACCTTCGGTCGCCTACTGTTCTTCACCGGGCGACCTTTCCTGTTCAACCTTGTCTTCGGTCGTCCACACAACAACTTTGGTCGATCGCTCAGTACTTGGCTCCATCTCTTCAATCTTTGTTCTTCATATCAGTCGACCACTTCACACCCTTTGGACGGCCGCTGCACACTTAGAATTTTTACTTTATGTCTTCTTTGTGCATAGGTCGTGCGTTCTTCAAACCCCGGTCGACCTATCACTCTCCGAACATAAAAATCCTGTCTTTCAAAGATTAGTTCAACAAGCTCATTAGTCCATAGCTAAGTTCCCTCACAAATTTGTGATCATCAAAACAATCTCGGAATCTTAGATTCAACAATCTCCCCCTTTTTGGTGATTACAAATTTATGAGGAGTGAACTTTGGGTTAGTTATAAACATAAAAATCATACAAAAATTTAACTAACCAGAAATGCTCCCCCGTAATCACATGCCTCATATTTTCAGATAATTCTCCCCCTTAAACCATGCATATATTCAAGACATGTAAATAAAAAATGTTCTGCAATTTATTTTAACACTTGTCATTTAGCAACATACTTCATAAATCATCTTGGCACAAAAGATTTTGTAAAAGAACCTATCATTTCATTTCTGAAATACAGAATGTGATACAAAAAAATCATTCAGAGTAACAAAGACATTCATAGTCACAAAAAAAATATACATTACAACCATTCAGACTCAAGATGTGTTCAGACACATCAAGAATATACATTTGAATCATTCAGACTTAAGATGTTTTGATTACAACAAAAAAAAAATTGCAATACAACTGTATCTATCTAATTCTCCTGGTCCTTATCCTTCTTCTTTCTCTCAGAGGAAGGAGAACTTGTTGATGCCCCAGATATGTCCTTAGTGATCCTAGATGTTTCATTTAGTAACTTGCTCACAACTTCTTCCATCAAGATGTTGATACTTTCATCTTGCTCAGCCACCAGGTCTTGAAGCTCATCCTCTATCCCATCTCTCATACTTGCTGCTTCAGTAGTAGTTTGGCCACTTTGCATCTCAATGGCTTCTTGTTCAGCTAGTACTTCAATGTTTGTATGGCCAGCTTCTTCCTCTTGTGCAAGAATTCTCTCTTGATCAGCTGCTACAATTTGAAGGTCAATGTCTTGCTTAGCAACTTCTTCTCTATCAACAACTTCTCCTGGTTTTGTGTCAGCAAGCTCATTCGCTTGCCTTTGATCTCCATCAACCTGAGCTTCCTCTTCAGGAGCTTCCCTATTTTCCTCCTCTTGAACCTCTTCTGCGATGGGTTCAAGTCTCTCCTCTGTTGTGGTCTCAGGTGTAGGTTGTTCACTCCTCTGACTAATCTCTCCCCCTTTGTAATTATCAAAAGAAGGTTGTGCATCAGGCTCATAGCCAACTGCTCGCATGAAGCCATCCATAACTTCCCAATGTTGATGGGCTTGATTATGATGAACCAAAAATTTTTACTGACTTCAGCATCCTCGAATTGCTCTTCTTCCACTTTCTTTATCAGCTCAAGTACTTGACTCAGTTGACTGGACAATGTGCTGAGTTGGGTTGACATGATGTCCACTTTGGTGCATATAGAGGTCCAATCTTCTCTACTTGGGGGCCATGCAGCTGAGATAGAGGAAGTGCAAACTGCAGTGAAAGGATTCCTATATGGCTGAGTAGGTTGTGGGAGAGGAGTTTCAGCTGTAGGGAAATCTCTTGGAGGTTCGGATGACTGAAATATAGGGTCCTGGTACTCAAAATTAGAGGGAAACTCAGTGGGTTGGGAAGTGTCTTTAGTGAGTCCCTTTCTGGTCAAGGTAACAAAAGAGATCTTGTCATTTTTGGTAGGGAGAAGAACCTCTTCATTATCAGCAAACCTAAGTCTAAGGGTTTTGTGAATCATAAAGGTGATGAGATTTGCATAATAAAGACGAGCACCCTTGGTCCATTTAGAGTGTACCTTCTCTTTGGTTTCTATTAGCTGATACATGAGAAGGTTTCCTAGAGAAATTCTAGGAGTTGCGGGATCGACAAGATTTGCAAGAACGACTAAGTCAAGGAGATTTACTCCTGTGTAGTGACCAGCCCTAGGAAGAACTATATGGGTGATAATGTGGTGAACAACTTTCATGAAAGGAGAGAGATACTTATGGAAAGACCCTTGAACAAATGTATCTACTTCTTCCTGTACTCACGGCTAATGCAGCTTGATTTTGGGTATATGTAGTGTGAGGCCAATGCATTGGAGCACGTTCGATATGGGGAAAGCCCGGAGTGTCAAGGATCACATCCATTTTGGACTCAGTCATGGAGAAGTGTTTTCCATGTAAGTAGGATTTGATTTCTTCATATGTGTCATCATAGATAGATTGACATAGAAGTGTTTCACGAGATTAGGATAGACTGGTTGATCGTGATCATGAAATTTAATCCAGTCACATTGCTCAAAAATTTCTTTTAAACCAGGAAGCTGAAGGCTTTCCCAGTCAATGGAGTGGTGTGATTCGACTATACGTTGTTCATTATAGAAAATTGAGAATTGAGTTTGAGCCTTTTCATTAATTTACCACTGGGAACTAAAAACAGGATTAGTTGAAGTGGGGTTGTTCGTAGTTGGGGTCTCATTGATGGGAGTTTCGACTGTGTCAACTGGTTCTTGTGGTATGGAGGAAGATGGTTCATCTACTGGTTCACTGTCTGGGATCCTTTTACGAGTCTACGTCTCTTAGCAATTTTTGTAATAGGTGACATGACTCTAATGGAAATGAGAGAATATGCAGGTTTAGGATGACAGGAAAGACTATTGAAAGAAGAACTAGATCATTTGATTATGTATGAGAAGAAATATATTGACAACACGATTAGACCTAGTCAGAGTAATAAAAACTTTGATAAACCTTAGTAAAACCTAGAAACTGAGTTTTCGCGAGACAAGAGTGGAGTTTAAGGTTTACCTAGATGTTTGAATACGTGTTTGAAGATGATTTGATTGCCTTGAATCCCTAGGAGCTTCAGGAGATTTGAATATGAACTCGGAGGAAAGATGATGGAGGAACACGGAGGATACGAATGGTCGTCCTCTTGAATAGTTGCCAAATATAATGACGACTAGGGATGACCCACTATATATATATAGAGTGTTCACGACATCGGTCACCCGAGGTAAATGATGGGTCGACCGAAGTGGAGAGGTATGTTAAGTTATGATCATAATGGTCGTCCTATGATTTCAATGGACGATCTTTGTTTGCACTGATCTTAGATTAAACCAATTTCGATCGTTAGGAGTAAGAACGATGGACATCCGAAGTCCTAAGTGTTCTAAGGCATTCACATCATAGGACGCCCGTGGTTTGTACGCTGGTCAACATAAATAGGTAGGAACTTGGTTTCTTCACCCGCAGTTATCAATGGGCATCCAATACTTGGTAGATTGTAGTTGATGATTGATTACGGACGCCCGGAGACTTTCAGTGGGCGCCCGCTGGTTGGGATCACTAGATATCAACAATGTGGTTCGGACGTCCGAAGTGTGGAGAGTAGATGTCCGAGGTTATCCTGAAACTTAAACACCTTAATCACCTTATCATTTGCTATTCAAGGTCCTTTATATTTCGACTTAGGGTAGATATCTAGAAGAAAATAAGGATTTGCCATGTATGTGTTGTGCAACACAGTTGATTTACAACTTCATTAATCAATGATACTCACATAAGTAAGTCACCAATAAGTTAAGTTGTTTTATTAAAATCCTAAGTCCCACATTCTAATTTTTCCTTTTGACATATTAGGCCTATCTCCTTCCAAAGTCTTTGTAACAATGTTAGTTGATTGTCTTTCAGTTGAAATGTGTTCTTTAAATTGCACTGATATTTAGTGACAATTAGATGAGAATCCTTTGTGTTAGCCTGAAATCCGGCACATAGACATACATTAAACATAGTGTCTGGTCTAAAGGCAGTCAACTGTAAAAGACTTCCAATCATGTCTATGTATACCTTCTGATCTACACTCTTCCCTTTCTCATCATTATCGAGCTCAGTGAGTGTACTCATGAGTGTAGAGTTGGGCTTACAAACTTTCCATTCCAAAGCTCTCTAACAACTCCTTTGTTTATTTTCTTTGGTTCAGAAAATTCCATGCTTAGATTGTTTATCTTAAAAGCCAAGGAAAAATGAGTTAACTCTCCTACTAAACTCATCTCAAAACCTTTTTGAATGAGAGTTTAAAAATCTTTACACATTTAGAAATTTGTGGATCCATGGATAATGTCATCCACATGAATATGCACAACTAAGATATCATTCCCAAAATGTTCTAAGAAGAGAATTGTACCCACTTTTCCCTTGAAAACTTTTTTTAAGAGGAAATGAGCAAAGCTCTAGCAGCTTGCTTTGAAGACTTAAGCACATGATCTGGGTACTTGAACTCTCAAAATCAGTAGGTTGTTCTACATAAACTCCATCATTTATGTACCCATTTAAACATTCTGCCTTCACATTCTTTAGGCATTTGTCTCTGATTTTTTTGTTCAGTGAGAAGCAATTTTGTTTTTAATTTCAATTCCTTGCGGGTTTTTCTCACTTATCACAGCAATCTCATTAGTTGTGATTTCCCTAAGTTGAGAATCTTCCTCCTTATAGGTTAGTCATCTAGATTATGATCATCCTAATTGTCTTCTTCTATGAACTTAATCTTCTTAAGTTGATCAATGATATGTCAGCTTCATTGAGAGACGCATGTATTGATTCCTTATCTTATTAGTGTTCTTTTTGGTTGTACACTCTATAGGCCTTAATGAGATTTGAGTATCCTAGAAAAGGTGCATCATCACTCTTTTCATCAGATTTTTCTAAGTTTGTTCAAAGTTCTCAAAGACAAGGTATTTGCACCCGAATATTCTGAAATATAAGATGTTTGGTCTTTTACCATACATCTTTGATGCGAAAAATGCTGAACACGCAATTCAAAATGCTAGCAAGTGCACTAGTCGAACAAGTAATAAAGTGAAAGAGTAGAGTGTCGAACCCACGAGGAACTATATACTTATCTAATCCTAGAGGTTAATAGGAGACAACATTGATTTCAGAATTGAACTCATGCAAACATGATCTGAAAAGCAAATATATAAATCTCAATAAAAAGTCTAACACAAATATAATCATCCGAAATATAGTAAAACAAATTCGTCCTAACGTAATATTACAGAAAACTACAATAGATAGTTCATCCCAATAAAAGATGGAACTGGAGATACTCTTCTCTGGAAAGCGAACAACTTCGAGTCGTCACCTTCACGGATGATCAACTCTTCCTAGTCCAGTAGCCCTTCGGGAATACTCCTTGTCTCTGGCTTCAAAGCACCTGTTGACGGCTCCCACGGATGTTTTGCATCTGGTCTTCATGTATCACGGCCCATAATGGTCGATCACGGCCCGTGACAGCTGATGTGACTTGCTAATCTTCTCTCAACTTCGCTTCTTCTTCGGCGTCATGTCCAAAAGTTGTTTCCTTAACTACATCAACCGCCTATATATGTGATTTCCTGCATAATTACACCAAACAAGAGTAGATTTCGGAATTGAAATAATATAAACAAATAAAGTAGAAAATAGA